>JADHZB010001149.1:0-20011 GCA_015657535.1 Nephromyces sp. MM_2019 | reverse complement strand
TTAAACACTGAATAAAGGGCGTATTTAAGGTAACTCAAAAGCGAGTGTGTGCCTGTGAGGCCGAGATGCTTAACAAATAATAGAAAGGATCTGCAGTCTAAGCGGATTCTACTGCAATTCCAGCGTGCTAAGCAGAGGGAGCACTATGATGAAGTAGAAGCCCTCAAGCAGCGGGGGTTGTACAGCACCAATAACGCTTCCTAAGCATAGAATAGGGGGTGTACATACACTCTATGAAGTATGCATACACAATCTTACACAGGTCTACACACACAGCTACACTAAACGTGACACTCTACAACACACAATCTTAGACAGGCCTACACACACACACACGAACACACACACACACGAACACACACACACATGAACACACACACACACGAACACACACACACATGAACACACACACACACGAACACACACACACACACGAACACACACACACACACGAACACACACACACACACACCAGGGATTCTCCAGCTTGAAGCTTAGAGTTACTTCGTCGTGATAGCCAAACAGAGCAGAAGGATAAGTTTGAACGATACGCTGCAGGCAGGAGACCAGCAGCTCATATACCTTGGGGAGGGGGCCGCTAGTTGAAGAAATTGAAGATCCACACACATCAACCATCTTCAAAGTTCTCGCTGAAAGCAGGGAAGGGTGAGAAGATGAAAGAAGACGAAGATAAAGAAGTAGATGAAGATGAAGGTGAATAGAAAGATGAAGATGAAGAAGTGAGTGAATGAGAAAGATAAAAACTCGCAGCAACACACACAGTGTGTGTAAGGAGCTACATCGTGCATGATGAAAGGTAACTCAAAAGTAAGCTTTTCTTGATGAATCTAGTGTGAAGCGCATAAAAGGGAAAATGCAGGCGATGGTGTGTTTGTGTGTGTGTGTGTGTGTGTGTGTTTGTGTGTGTGTGTGTGTGTGTTTGTGTGTGTGTGTGTGTGTGTTTGTGTTTGTGTGTGTGTGTGTGTGTGTTTGTATTTGTGTGTGTGTGTGTGTTTGTGTGTGTGTGTGTGTGTGTGTGTTTGTGTGTGTGTGTGCGTGTGTGTGTTTGTGTGTGTGTGTGTGTTTACATTTTCTGTGTGCCTGATTATATCGCATGTGAGATGAAGAATGTGCATTTTCTATTACATGTACAGAGCTTAGGGGATGGAAAAGGAGGAGGTGGAGAAGGGGGTGGAGGTAACAAAGAAGGGGGGGAGGGTAGAAAAAACGGTAAATGGGGGAGAGAAGTCTGCGGAGGTGAAGAGGGTGAAGGTAGAGCAGAAAGTGGGGGATTTAGAGCACATGAAGACAGAGAAGATGCTACGCACACGGCAAATCAGTAGAAGAGCAACAAAGCACACACATACTTGTAGCTATCCCCATGAAAGGTGGGAAAAGTAGCTTAAATTCAGTATCCTCGTATACCTTCTAACTCTCCCCAAAAATGCTTTTTAAAACTCACACACACACAGCATAAAACTCGTGAATACTGGCATACATATAGATGTATAACCTAGTAAAAAGCCCTTAAAAATGAGGAGAAACACACACTTTGAAATGCTTGACTAAGCAGTGTACGTACACCCATCATATAGACTGAAAACAAAAGCAAAAAGATGAGCAAATCCACAAGATGACTCTATAAGCTTTCATCAACGTCAAGCACAGTGAGCTTACAGTATACTAGCAGCATAATGACCTCCACCAGATTCAACCTCAGAGAAGACTCAATAAAACTATCAAACGCCGTAAGAGTGTCTTCGGGGCCCCCCTTCCTTCTCAAAGCCTGATCTCCACCACCTCCCTCATTTCCACCCCCCAAAACCCCATGAGTACCGACACCCCCCTTGGTAGGCCTAATCCTGCCACCTCCCACAACTCCATGAGTACCACCCACCCCAGTTGCCGTAGTGCCCCTCTCATCTCCACCCTCCACAACCCCAAGATCACTACCGCCACCCCCCTCAGCAATTCCCCCCTCATCTCCACCTTCCACAACCTCAATATCACGACTACCGGTAGCTGTGTGCACCTCATATCCAACCCCCCCGCCCGAGAGCACCTCACACACACCGCACTTCATCAAAAGCTCTCTCACTTCCTCTCCAACCCCAAAAGTTTCACAGGTTTCAGCTAATCTTACGAAGCTGAAGTTTCTGCCTTCCTCTTCCAATCGATTTGGAGTGTACGTACACCCCAAATCACCCGGAAAACCTTCAATTTTTCTCGGTTTTAAGCCACCTCTTTGTGTAGATGAAGGCTTATATCCACTCGCTGCCCTCATCTTTCCTCTTCTCTCCTTCTTTCTATCGGTTAGCAGCTTCAATACTTTTGAAGATTTTGAAGCTCCCAAAAGGTTGTTGATGAAGAGAATAGAGGCATAGGAAAACTGTGAGACATTTCTAGCCTTGAAGACGACATCAAATAACTCAGAAAACGCCTTTGAGGCAAGAAAAATCGAAGAAGTGACTTTGCGTGGGGGGCTAGGGGGTGATGAAGAGGAGGGAGAAGGTGGCGAAAAAACAGAAGATGAGGATGAACAGGAGGGTGGAGTTAGCGATGAAGCATAACACGAAGGAGACGACAATGAAGAGGTAAAAGAAGGTAAAGACGAAGAAGATGATGATGAAACCAAAGAAGAGGAAGAAGCTCCACAATAAACATCCCAAGCTCCACCAGAATCAGTGTGTGCAGGAGTAGAGGAAGCCAAGGAAGCATCTGACAAATGACAAGCCCTACTGCTGCCTATATAATCCATCAAAAGACGAAAATTATCTTCTTCCAGACTAGCGTAATCGTAACTTTCGCACAAACACACACACATCTTCATCAGCACCGGCCAGCAACACACAACAGCTTCACATATTATAGAGTAAGTAATCTTCTCAACCGGAATAACAGCAAACAATCTGCATAAAGCTCGGAGAGCAGGTAATGCACTGCGAAGAAAAGGTTCAGCCTGAAGGTTGGATACTATGAAGCAGGAGGGCTTGGAGGAAGAAGAGCCACGAGAAAAGCTTATTGGAAGCAAAAAACTTCGTTCTTGCTTGAATTTCTGATGAAATTTGGATGTTTTTTCTTCTAATGAAGAAGAGGAAGGGTTTTCAATCGAGTGTGTGTTGCTTGGGGCTCGAAGGATGACAGCAATCAGGCATTCCAATCCTTCTCTGAAAAGTTAACGGTGGTGTGTGTGGTGGTGTGAATTGGCGTGTCAGTTGGTGTGAGTTTGTGTGTGTGCGAATTGGAGCGTGAGATGGAGTGCGTGTGCGTTGGTGTGTGTTTGAGTTGGTCTGTGTGTAAGTTCGTGTGTGTGTGAGTTAGAGCGCGTGTATATGTCTGTGAGTCGGTATAAACTGGTGTGTATACGTCAGCAAGCCCGTGTGCGCATTTAAGTTGGCGTGTGTGTTAGCTGATCTTTCTATGTACGAGTTCATCTCTTCATGTGAGTTGAGCTGTGCGTGAGGAAAAGCACACAAACACTTTGAATATGAAGGGTGGAGAAAATTACCTTACATCTTGGTTTACACACACACACACACACACACACACACAACAACGAAAAGAGCACCAAACCATAAGGCGAAATCGCAGGCATTCTCGAATGAAGACCTTTGCGCATAGCTGCACACATAGATATGGTGAGGTGGGATATATAGGGAAGAAAGCCCACCCCCACACACACAGCAGTGCATCCAGGCACACACAAGGGCAGTTTCTCATATACACTAAAAGCTGAAACCGTTGCACACACACCACTAAAGCGATGCCATCAACCACACACACATAAGCAGCTAGAGCAACGCTGCCACGCACACAAAGAAAAGTTAATCTGCAGTACTCCAAGCCAGCAAACGATGAGTGCATACACACTGAAAGTATGATGAAGGCAGCACACACACAGTGCGTAGCTATTCTTAGCGTATGCAAGCACCTGATTGTATTTCCAATAGTTTGAGTTAGCAGAGAAGCAGGCGGATTCCAGCTTCTGCGAGTGCAAGAAAAGGGAGGAGTGTACATACACACTAGTTGAAGCCTTTATAGTAACAGCTGTGTTGTCTGTGTGATTCATGAGTAGTTAGAAACACAAAACCCAGAATAATGCAGTAGCAGCAGTCATATGCGGCACGTTAAGCACACACACAGGTACACAAATGCACACACATATACACAGGTGCACAATCGCAAATATATACACACACAGGTACACAAATGCACACACATATACACAGGTGCACAATCGCAAATATATACACACACAGGTACACAAATGCACACACATATATACAGGTGCACAATCGCAAAGCATAGCGAAGGACGTGGAAAACAGCTTAAAGCTATGCCTTCAAGCTAAAAGCAGGACAACACACACACATGCAACAAGGAGGTAGCAAACCTCCTCAAGTATCCAGGATGTGGAGATGTGGCAACAGCCACCGTAGTGGGCTCCAAGTCGATAGGCCAAGACTTTAACGAATCGATCTCTAAGAGGTGCAACACACAGCCTACAGCCTCTTCACGAACCTGTACACAACATACCAGTTTTCCTAGCAAAATTTCCAGTAAAAGAGGAAGAAGGAGAAGAGGGGGAAGAGGAGGAAGAAGGAGAAGAGGGGGAAGAGGAGGAAGAGTAAGCAGAAGATTCAGTCTATGAAGGAAACATACGGCTTCATCCTCTGTTCTGCAATCAGTAACAAAGCTAGACACTACCTGTGAAACGTTCGCTCAATCAGAACGATTATGAAGATACAGGCTGTCTCAGGTCCTTTCATCTTCATCGGCATTATCTCCTTCTTGTTGTTCTCTCTCTCCATCCTCTTCCTCTTCTCCTTCCCCTTGTTCAAGCTCTTCTTCCTCACCCTGTTACATCATTTCTTTCACCCCCTCATCCTCTGCTCATTCTTCGTCTTCAAACCCCCCACCCTCAAGTCTATCCTGCTGCGTCACAAGTTCTCCCCTCCACCCAGCCCATCCCTGCATACTGCCTTCTAAAACCCCCACCTCTACACCCTTTCCCCCCACTGCCTCTCCACCCCCTCATTCACTCTCTCGCGAGTGTACGTACACTCACCGGCGGATAAGGATCGAGAAGGGCGATGCTGAAAAGCATAGGAAAGCGAAGATACTTTGGCCTCTGATGACTGTAGTGCGTTATCAAGTTCCACTTTCCAAATGATTGCTTGGGAAAATCCTTGAGTAAAGCTGAAGACGAAGGTACAATGTGATGAGGCTTGTTGGCTAGAAGGCTTCAGGTGGGTGTGTGACCGAAAAGTTTGCAATACATACGAGGGAAAGTGTGTGCAAAACAGGGGGTCCAGGGGGGTGGGGGGTGTATATACACTGAGGTAAGTAGAGTGAGGGAGGGTTGTATATACACTGAGGTTGAAAGAGGTGGGGGGGTGGGGGACGTCCACATACTGAGGTTGAAAGAGGTGGGGGGGTGGGGGACGTCCACATACTGAGGTTGAAAGAGGTGGGGGGGTGTGTAGAAACTGAACTTTTTTAAAAGTTTTTCCTTTTAAGTTTGCTAGTATAAGGAAAACGGAAAGAACACACACACGATGAGAGAAGAAGAAGAAGAAGAAGACAAAATTGATTAAGACAGACTTATAGATAGAACTTCTTCAGTGCAGATTATTCACTGAGAATCACAATCTTATGCAAAACACATACACACAAAATCTTATATATAGACATACGCATGACATACCAAGGTAGATCAATACACACGCACACACTCGTGCAAGAAGTCGCACACACACGCACATGCAGACGCCCAGTCACACACACACGCACATGCAACCTCTGAGAATTTCTCACTTTTCACAATACAAGTTGCGGTCCAACGTATCTTCTGCGCCTTCTCTATTTGCGCCTCACTGAAAGTAACACACACAAAGAAACCAAGGAATATTAACACACAAGAGGTCATATATTGTGTGTTAATACAACAATAAAAAGTGGTATAGAAGCCTACAAATTGCTTATCTAAGAGTACGAGAAACACACACATCAAATCGCAGAAAAAAAGCAGCACACACAAGCACACACAAGCACACACTACGCTAAATATGTAAAAAAATACACACACATGACCCTCCACAGGACGTAAAAAATATGCGGCATACACACACGAACCTATACACGCAATGCAGAAGATGCAACAAACGCATTTACACACACATAAATATGCATATACACACAAAATCGCAGAAACATAAATCACCACACACATACACACACACACATATTCACACACACACACACACATATTCACACACACATATTCACACATATTCACACATATTCACACATATTCACACACACATATTCACACATATTCACACATATTCACACACACACAAACATATTCACACACACATATTCACACACACATATTCACACATATTCACACATATTCACACACATATTCACACCCACACACACATATTCACACCCACACACACATATTCACACATATTCACACATATTCACACCCACACACACATATTCACACCCACACACACATATTCACACATATTCACACCCACACACACATATTCACACACACATATTCACACCCACACACATATTCACACCCACACACACACACCCACACACATATTCACACACACACACCCACACACACACACATATTCACACCCACACACACATATTCACACACACCCACACACACCCACACACACACACATATTCACACACATTCACACCCACACACCCACACACACCCACTTTAGTGAGGATATTCGCTTTCCACTAGAAAAAGAAGGCTCCTTAGCAGCCTTCATGCTACTAGTAGAGATTAGAAACCCTCCACTCCAAGTTCCTTCTGGGCCTTCATCAAACTCAACATAAGGAGCAGCGAAAACTACAGAACAAAGCACACACACACACACACACACATTCAATATAGTACAGTCTTTCCATGGAGCCTTAGTCAATACCAACATGCGCACACAAAGATACACGCCACAAAAAGTATAAACACACACCAAAAAAGTGCACACACAAACAGCAAGAAAGTTCATGCAACGAAGAAGCACACACCCAAAATCTAAAAAGTGCACACAAAACCACCCGAGCACACACACATATTCACACACACACACATATATACCCAACCACTTACACACACATACCAGTAAAAGGCTGTAAATTGATAATCAGCGGGACGATAAAGGGAGGCTCTTCCTGCTCTGATGCTTCCGATTTTTTTGATGCATTTGACGTTGAAGAAGATAATTTAGGCAGCTTCTTTGTTATCTAAGGGAAGAACAGCAACACACAAGCCTATGCTACGGTGTATACGTGTGCGTGAATGCCTCTGCGTATGGAGGCTTACAGCTTGTAAATGCGCGTATGCACTTATATCCAGAAGTTATGGTGTGTATCGGAGCAGTTCCCTCCTTTTAAACTCGTGTGCGTGTGCGCTGGTATGTGTTGGTGAGTATGTGGGTGTGTGCGACGGGTGTATGACTGAGTGCGTATGTTGGTGCGCGTGTTAGTGCGTATGTGGCTGTGTGTTGATGTGTGTGCAGATGTCTGTGCTGAAGTGTATGTGGGCGTGTGTGGTTGTTGGTGTTTGACTAGGTGCGCGTGTTAGTGCGTATGTGGCTGTGTGTTGATGTGTGTGCAGATGTCTGTGCTGAAGTGTATGTGGGCGTGTGTGGTTGTTGGTGTTTGACTAGGTGCGCGTGTTAGTGCGTATGTGGCTGTGTGTTGATGTGTGTGCAGATGTCTGTGCTAGTGGGTGTGAGTGTTCTTGTGAGTACAAGTTTCACTTTCTATGCGAATAGCTACTTCCTGAGTGTGTGAAGGAATAAAATGACACGCTCATAAGCGGATGAGAAACAAATCGTGTTAAAGTCGCATTAACACACAAGCATATATACTCACACACACAGATATACCACACATACAAGTGCACACTCATTTATCTACAAAGATACACACAGATATACCACACATACAAGTGCACACACACAAAACACACACACACACACACGACGTGCTTTAAATAGGCCCACACACGCTTAACTTACGATGCTGACTTTCCATAGGAGAGTGTGTGCTACCTGTAAATCAAAGAGAAAAAGCAATTAACACACAAGCCTGCAGAGAGAAGAGAATTTCACATTAGCTAACATAATAAAGCTGATTTTGGTGTCTATCCAAGAGTAGGAGTATGCCAATGTATTCATTATCAAGCAGATCGAAATTGCACACACATGCCAGTCATTTGTTTGCTTCTTCTTAATCTTCAGCTTCATCCTCATTTTCATCTTCATCCCTTCCTACTAAAGCATATGCCACACACAAAACCCACACACACAACCTCCCACTTAAGAAAAACAGCAGAGATTCATACATTCTTCATCAACTTGAAAGTTTCAAAGCTTTTCATACATTCATAGCCCTCCACAAGGCTTTCTTGGGCGAGACATCTTCTTCTATGATGATATCTTCATAGTAAAAGCGAAAGAGATGAAGCAGCTGATAGCACACACCAACAACCTCCTTTGAAGCATCCATAGGAATCTCTCCAACTGGTGAAAGAGAAGGTGAAAAAAAGGGAAGTAGAGGTGTATATACACCCCTAATAGCAAGGTTAATGCAGTGCATAGGCACTCTCTAGTGGACGCAAAAGAGTGTCTGAAAGATGGAGGTTTGGAAAGAGAGTCTGGGTGCTTGTGGTGGTGAAAGAAAGAAACATTTTGAGAGTTATACATTGTGGGTGTATGTACAGTCGCTCGTACACACAGCTAATTAGTGAATTACGCGCCCCAGCATGAAGAGGATGGGTGTAAATACACCTTAGAAAGCATAGAGTTGCTTGGTAGTGTGATAAAAAAAATTCCACCTCTATCAGCATTGATGAATAGCAATCACCAAAGGAAGTAGGCACATACTCATAGATGCTTGGGTAAATACAATTTGCACACATAGGCACACACATAGGCACATGCACAGGCGCACACAGGCATACAAAAGGGGCACAAACACAGCGAAATACACAGGCACGCACACACCCATCCACATACGTACATACACAGGCACACACACATCTATCCACACTCACACACACATGCACACCTACTCTGAGAGAGTAGCTTCGCGATGCAATCCAAGATGAGGAAGTTGATATCAAAAGTGCGTGCTTGCCATTTTGCCAAATTGGTAGGATAGCGGATGGAGGTCTTCAAGCTGAGAATCGTGTTCATCAACTCAGCAGCCTTCTGTGATAAGCCACACATACAAGAAGTTGGAAGCTCAAGCATCTAAACTTGTGCGTGCTCAGCTGGTGGGTGTGTGCGATATAGCTTTGAGGTAATGCGTGCATTGGAGACGTGTGTGCGAGATGATGAGATGGCATGTGGTGGTGACATGTGTGTGAGCTCACAGATTATAGTATCTGGAAGTGTACACACACATTATTCCTCTGCAAACATGTTGCTACCTTTGTATGAGTAGCCCTGTGTGCACATCTAACTTAGCATCCTGTGTATTTGTGTGTGCTGACTGCTACAAACCACTATTTTCGGTGCACTCAAACTGCTATAAAGCCATACTTATGTTAGGCTTGCCGTAAGAGTAAGCTGATTTCACGCGTCTAACACGCACACACACGAAAACCCAACACATACACACACACATCCAATATACAGACAAATCAAACACATACATTCAATATACACACACACGAAAACCCAACATGTACACACACATACGAACATCTAACACATACAACACTCACACATTATTAAGGAATGTATTGAAGTGCATACACACACTTTGAAGACGCTTGCCAGTACACGATGATATAAAGTATGCTCAAAGCAGTTACAGAGCTTATACAAGCAAAAAAAGCTTATGCTCTTATAGGCTATTCAATAAGGAAAACTGCAGTTTAAAACGTACACACATACGCACACACACACGGATACACGAGCAGTTACACATATTGAAGCATACACAACCAAACACATTGGAGCACGCACATTCACACACATTTACAAATATTTATGTTAGCACGCACGGATTCACACACACATTCACACAAGCACCCACATTCATACACACAAACCGACACCCATACCCACACACACCCACACACATTCACACGCACACCACCTTTCCTATCCCATTTCTAGAGAATCCCTCCACTAGCTGCAAGTAATCGCTAGTTTTCCCAAGAAACTCCTTTATCACCTTCAACCTGCCCTCCTCTTCTTCATAGGTTTCCTTATTCAAAATACTCATCACCAGCTGCTCCAGCATCTTCAAGCTCTCTGACTTACTTCCCCTAACGATTACATCCTCTTCTATTAATGATGGACGATTTGAGGCATAAATTCCCTCTTTTACGCTGAATTTTGAGGTTTTTTCTTCTTCTTCTCTCAATAATTCGTAGATACACAGCATTGCAGCATTTTGCCGAGAAATCTCAGCCGCAAAACCGCTGTTTTTTTCATGAATAAAGTCCTTCATTTTGTTCTAAAAATAGAGTAGTCAGAAGCAGAGAGTGTACGTACACTACACTGCTTCTTCATCCTCAAGAGACTCTTCCCGAAATAACCAGAAGAAAGCGAGTTTCGGGAGAGTGGGGGAGGAACTAAACGATGAATGTGTGCGTTACTTCTGGGGAAGAAGGGGGGGACGGAGTGTGAGCGTGTATCTGTTGGTTTGGATGAGGGTCTTGGTGTGTGTGTGCGTGTTGTTGAACAACAGGGAGTGCGTATTGATGACCGAGAGGGGGATGAGTGTGTGGGAATGCCAAAAAGAAGAGGGTGTGTGCGAAATACACAGAGAAGAGGGTGTGTGTGTGTGGGAAATACACAATCATTCAGTATACCACAGAGAGAATTCTCTAAGCATCTATAAGCATTTTACCCACTCCAAGCTACAAAAACTGCATCATCTTCAAAAAGCAGAGATTGCAGTTTTAAACTGCAAAGGCTACACAGAAAAAGCGTTTCTGCAACTAAAATTTTCTTTAACGCACACATACTCACATACACACATATCAGAGAGTGAATTATCTCTGCATCACGCAGAATCTCCCACAATTTTTTTGGAGGTTTTCGCTGGAAAAACTTCCGTGTGAAACACGAAAAGAGTGGATCATATGGCTTTTAAACACAAAAGTTTGTGTGTGTGCGTACAAGAATGAGTGTATGTGCGTATTAGAATGCGTGTGTGTGTGCGTACAACAATATGTGTGTGTGTGCGTACAACAATATGTGTGTGTGTGCGCGTACAACAATATGTGTGTGTGTGCGCGTATAACAATGTGTGTGTGCGCGTATAACAATGTGTGTGCGCGCGGCTGAGTGTGTTTGCCGCTTAGAATGGGTGTGTGCGTGCCAAAGCAACGTTACGTCATTGTACATGGCGTTGAAGTCACTGTCGCCTACTTTTTTGTGTGTATGCGTATTAGAATGTTTGTGTGCGTATAAGAATGAGTGTGTGCGTAATAGCAAAGTTGTTTGTGTGAGAGACTAGCACACTTTTTGTGCGCGCATCTGTGCGTCCGAGTGGAACCCACACAATGCGCGCTTCGAGTGTGTGTGTGTGCACCATCAGTGTGTGAAGACCTTTTGTTTTCTGCTAATAAAAGGAACGCCTCAAACATCTTCATGTATGTGCGATCTTCTGCCTGCAACAGCGTGGAGATTTGAATTCTCTCATCGTCCAGCTTCTACATTTTACTCTTCTCTATAAAACCATGATGAATATATTCATCGCGTTAAATCCTTCTTCTTTTAACTAGAAAGCACACACACACACCCTCACACACACCCTCACACACACATGGTATCTTCAAGGAAGCGGCGCCAAAACCCTCAAAAAACTGAAGATGATGAGGGAGGAAAAAAAGAGGAGAAAGCATCGAAAGCTTCAAAAAAAGGGGATTTTGATGAAAATTTGAGAATTTCCTTGGAGAAATACCCCGAAACTTTGAAGAAGAATAAGAAGGAGGAACTATTTGCTCTTGATGAGTGGTATGTAAGTTGGGAGAAGAAAACTTGGAAAATAGTATTGAAGATGAGGAAGAAAAATAGCGAAAAAAGAAAAGAAAAATATTATGAAAACAAAAAAAAAAAAGGTGGATTTCTTGTGGATTTTCATGGATTTTAGATTTTTTTTTAAATTTTTAAGATTTTTTTAAATCTTGAAGATTTCCGTAGATTCGAATTTTTTCTCCAGGAATGTTGCAGCTGCATATGAGACAGTGTGTGTTTTTTTTTTTTCCCTCCTCTAACAAACTACTTCATTTCATTAACAACGAATTTGTTGGATTCTCTTTGTTTATTTTGATAATCTTCTTCAGCTTTCTGAGGATATACCACAGGATTCTGCGGTAGCACGTAGAAGCGCTTTAACTGTGCTTTGGTGTGATGAGAATCTATGTACACTAATGAGATTAGCTTGCAGGCATTTTCATCATGCACACACACAAGTCTACGTGAGATACGCACAAGGTTTCCGTCGCACACACAAGCATGCTTCTATCGCACAAATACACACGGGCTTCTGTCACATAAACACGTTACCTTCATGCACACACATACTAACACACCATACGTGGGTATCATATGATATAAACAGACCAAGATTTTCGCCTTTCTTCTTTATAGGTATCGTAATGAGTTGAGAACTACAGTCCTCTCCAGGAAGCCCCCCTCTTTAAGTAAGCAAAAGGAGGATTTTTTGCTTTATTTTACGCCGTCTTTTATGCTCTGAGAGCTTAATACTAAAACTATTCATTTGAAGGGGTTTAATGGTTGGGTGGGGTGGTGTGGGGGTGTGGGGAGTGTGTGGGGTGTGGGGGGTCTAGGGGATATATGCGTGTGTGTGTTTATTCTGTCATGCTGTAATCTCTATGACAGTATGCTGCAACTTTCAGTTTTGTGTGTGACATCGCGTTATATGTGCTGTGATAACCCAATTGCCGAGCTGTTGTGTGTGCGTTTCCTGGAAAAGATGAGCCCACCACTTCCTTTGCTGCTTCTTAGACTGTGTGTGTTGACTGAAGATAGAAACGCTTCGTCTACGAGCCTTGCTTCTCTATAAATTGCAGACAACAACCGTCGGAAAGCTATCTGTATGTGTGCGAGTTTTGCAGAGTGTGTGCCTAAGCCTAGCTTTGATCTTTTTACACGTTATATTGAAAAAAATGGAGGGCTCAGTGATTAATACTCTAATGTTATGCCTTAGTATGTTTAATTGATGTGTATGTGTGTGTGTTGAATTCATTGCTTTCACTGTGATCTCATAGCAGCATCAGAATCAGCCTTCTCTTTTCTTGTCCTCCATATCATCTTCCTCTTCTTCTCCCCCCATCCACACACACACACACATGCACACCCACACTTACACTCTCACACACACGCCCCAACACACACATATGCACACACAGGTCTATACAATCCCCTCAATTTTCGCACTTTCCTGCTTCATCTCTGCTTCTAGATTCAGATGAATTGATAAAAGTCGTCAAGTGGAAGATAACAAGGGGAAAGTTTAGACCCCTCATTAACTTAGTACGTCAGAATGAGGAGGAGAAAGTTCGTCAGATAACAGCAGAAGCCTTTGATATTCTTGTAAAGCTCCCACTTCTTCATGTGTGTGTGGAAAAGGAAGAAAAATTGAGAAAATCGTGTGTTTCTGCCATCATTAAAGCCATAAAATGTCTGTCGAATATGAAAGGTGTTGGACCTGCGACAGCCTCTGCTTTAGCTGGTGTGTGTAAGTCGGTGTGTGTGTGTGTGTGTGCTAGTATGTTTCAGCAGATCTGTGATAGTAGCTCTTTGGTTTTAGTAGTCCTGTGGTGCGTATAGATCTATGTGAGTAGATCTGTGGTGTGTGTAAATCTGTTTGAGTGGCTGTGTGTGTGTGTAGATCTCTCCCTGTTAATCTGTTTTACTAGATCTGTATAGCTATGTTCAGGCTTTTCTTCGCAGTGCTCATGTGTGTTAATACCTGTTTATGTGTGTGTGTGTGTGTGTGTGTGTATGATGCTTTACAATCCCCCCTCCTTCCACTGTGTGTTGCACACGCATTCTTCCATCTATTAAAAGCATTCAAAGGCTTCGTCTTCTCTTATTGCAGCAGTAGTCAGATCAGACGTTGTGCCCTTTATGTCTGATGAGGGATTGCTGGCTTTCAAGAGCCTAGGCGCCATAGCGTATACGCTTCCTCACTATGAGAAGTATCTAGGTACAGCTTGTGTGTGTGTTAATGCTTTTGAGGGGCGTAAGAGTGTGTCAGTGCGCGCTTTGGTGGGTATTTTTGGTGTGTGGGTATTGGTGTGCGTTTGTCTGTATTTTGGCATGTGTGTCGGTGTGTATTGATGTGCATGGGTTGCTGTGGGTTGCTGTGTGTTGATGTGTGTTGATGTGTTTTTATATGTATTGCTGTGTGTTGGTGGGTGTCCTTTTTTTGTTGAGTTTGAATGGATGCAAAGGTGTGCTCAAGTTTGCTGTGTATCTGTCGATATTTGTGCTGTGTGTGTGTACTAGATTTTGTACTGCTGTGTTTATGTGTGCAATTATGACGGTAGCGTTATGCTACCAGCCGTATGACTATACTAGATGCTGCTTTCTGCGGTTTCGAGCAGTTGAAGTGCTGGCGATGATGGAAAGGCTGAACGCCTCCAAAAGAGAGCCTCTTACAGAGGAAGATTTATGGACAGCTGAGGAAGTGAGTGTTATGTGTGTGAAGAGATAGTGAGAGAGAGTCTTTTCAGTGTTTTCTTATATTTAACTATGGTTTACATGCGCTATGTGTGTAAGCTCTGGGGAGTGTACATACACCGTGTGTGTAAAGCGGGTATACACGCGCAACGTAGTCCGGTGTACATACACCGTGTGACTAAGTTGGGTGTACGTACACTGACACTACGTCTATAATAGCTTTTCATCTAATCTCTCGGTAAGCTATATGCCTTCTCATTTATGGTGTGTGTGTATGAGGCTAAGCTGTGTGTGTAACCTGCGTCCCTTTGTCAGCGCTACGAATGTATACTTAAGCTGCATAGCAACTTTTTTCTGTGTGCGCATGTTTATGATGCTCATTGAGCTGTTCTTGATGAAAAAGAGCTTATCGCCTTGAAAGCTCATTATAATAGGTAATCTGTGGTAAGAGGCTTTAACTGGTGTGTGTGTGTGTGTGTGTGTGTGCATGCTCGCATGTGTGTGCCTGCGCGTATGTGTGTGCCCGCGCGTATGTGTGATTACTTGTGTGTGTCTACTTGTATGTGGGTCTACTTGTGTGTGTGTGTGTGTGTGTGCATGCTCGCATGTGTGTGCCTGCGCGTATGTGTGATTACTTGTGTGTGTCTACTTGTATGTGGGTCTACTTGTGTGTGTGTGTGTGTGTGTGCGAATACGTAAACTCTACAATCTTCTATGCAGGTGGAGAAGGCGCTCTGGGCCTCGAGTAAAGTGTACTCTGGTGATAACAGCAAGAATGATAGGAAAGTCAAAGCTTAGAGTTCCATATACACACAGCAATCATTAAGGCCTTGGTGTGTGCTCCTATTTCACAAGCCTAACAAATGATCATACAATGAGTGTGTGTGCTTGTGCTCTCCTTTGCTTTCCCGTATAGAAAATGAGATTCTACTTTCTCAGCGTTAAACTTCACGTCAATTGCCCAAACAAGAATTTCTGGTGACTGTGTGTGTGCGGGTTACGTAACTGCCTTCCACCCTATAGTAGGTGTAATCTCCTGTGTGATAGTATTAAGCCTGAAGAAGCACTACGTTCCTCTCCTTCTGTGTGCGTATTAGTTGTGTGTGTATGGCTTACTCAAAGCCTCACCAAATGTTTCAAGCTGTCCCTGCACACGCAGAGTAGCTTCAAACTCCTGGTGCAGTCTACTGAAGTTTATAACACACACTTTGATCTTTCCCTGTGGAATCTCTTTGATTCAAAGTGCTTCAGCAGATAGAGCAGGATAACTTTCGTGCACACAAGAAGAGTTAGTCTGATAACACACGATGAATGAGTGAGGCTGCTAAGACACACGCACTCCAAGAATGGGGCTCTCAGCACACACATACAGAGAGTGATACCCTTAACACACATACAGAGAGTGATACCCTTAATATACGCAGAGAGTGGGACCCCTAACACACGGAGAGTGAATCTCTTAACACATACACATAATGCGAGCTTCTCGACACACACAAAAAGAGTGAGACTCTTAGCACGCACACACACAGTCTGGAAGTCTTGCAAGAATGTGCACCTTTCTAGCTAGCCTCTGCCCGTAGTCTAATTGGATAGCTCCTCTTGGTAGCTCCAGCCTATGCACTCTGTGTGTGTGTTGCCATGGAAATCCTTAACTCAATCCCTTACCTGTAGAGGTATTATTGAGTTGGTGGTGCATGCTGGTCAATGAATTGTGGCTGTGTGTGGCTGCGGGCGCATCAGTGTGTGTCCGCGCTCTTCTGATCATGGTAGCAAGTGGTGTGCGAAAACGTGATGTAGGCTTGTAGAGATGCTTGCTAGTATTCATATCACCATATTCTTATGATTTAACTCTCCATGTACACACACGTGTGTGTGTGTGTGTGTGTGACAATACCGTTGATGTGCCTCTTGTGTGTGGTATGCCGTGTGTGTGATATGCCTTGTGCGTGCCTCAAGCTTTGGAAAGTCACCGTGTGTTTCTTATCATATAACCTTCAAGCCCATAAGCTCTGCCTAGATTTCTATATTACTATCAATGCCACTGCACAGAAATGCTGACTAGCATATGTGTGAGTGTGCACACATTTAGGCATAAAAATCCAGAGTGCGGGGTGTACGTACACTCATATACAGTTGAATAGGCTAATGAACATGCGATTTCCCACTCACACGCGAAAGAAATCAATCATACACTTAGATATGCTCATAAGATCACTTTCGTACTTATACACACCCTCCTACTTGTACTCTCCAACACAAACTATCCTGCTGATGCCTTCCGCACACCCTCCTCAAGATACCCCCCTTAAGACACGCTCCTCAAGACACCCTGCCCCACACACACAGTGATTTAAGAGGTGGAGGTATCGAAGCCATAAACTAAACAAAACACACACACCGGCTGCTTTCTCTGCAGCTCACTGAAGTAGAGATTTAGTGATGAAACAGGAAGAAGCTACTATAAAGGAAGAAAAGAGCGTTAAACCTAAAAATTTTTGGAAAAAAGCTGATTTGCCTGCGATTTTGCAAATCTATATGCCTTCATCTACTCGCACACACAGCTGAGAATGCTTAGATGGGAGCAACTGTCTATTTAAGCACACACATGTAGATATCCATGCATACGTGCACATGTGAATATTCATCCATATCCGCACACACATTTAATCCCTAAAGGCACGCATTAAAAATCGCACAAACTAGGCTTTTATCTTCGTGGACTACAGTCTTCGTCCTATTCATAGTAAGGGTTACGTAAAGTCCTGTCGTTGAAGCACTATAGAATATCATCGACACACAACTTTAACTACTATGTGCGCACACATACTCAATTAAATGATGCACACACACACCCACGTACCAACCCATGCTGCCCCATACTATTCCCCCCCTTCCCAAACAGCTCCACATTCCCCCACATACATCCATACACACATGCATACACATACCTCCACACACACCCCCCTCCCCCACACACCAAAATCGCACATCTCTCGGCCAAATTTGACACCTTCTACCAGTCGTTATAAACTGTTTCCTCCCTCTTCATTGACAAATTTGATAAAATTACGTTTTATGGTGAGAGTTCTTCTTTTCATCTTTTCTTCTGAATTGAGATTCTTCACTTTTACTGCTTTGAGTATATAAGGAGAGATGCTTGAAGAAGAGAAAGAAGTTTTAGCGGAAGAGGCTTTTTTCTTGAAGAAGAGGAAGTAGTTTTAGCGGAAAAAGCTGTTTTCGTAAAAAAAGTGGAAATTGTTTTAGCGTAGAAAGCGGTTTTTGGAAGAAAAATGACGTTTTTTGCGGAGAAAGTATCCCCGTTGCTGTAGTTTTTGTAATATGAAAACAATAATTTTCCGAGAGATGTTTTTAAAGGGGAAATTTTCGCTTTTGTGAGAGAATTTAATCTTTTTTTTGCTTCTGCTTTTTCTTTGCTATCCTCAGCACTGCTAAGCCTGCGACGAGAGGCTTACATTTGGGTCGATGCAATTCCTTTAGCTTGTGTGTATGATTTCTGTGTGTGTATGATTTGTGTGTCTGTGTGATTTGTATGATGCGTGCATTTGTGTGTTTGGTTTGATTTATGTGTGTGTATCTTTTGCGCGATTTATGTGTGTGTGTGTTTTGTGCGATTTCTCTGTGTGCTTGATGATTTCCTGGTAGTGTGTCCCTATACTGCTAACAGAAGTCAAGAGGATGGGTGTGTGCAGCAAATAAGCCCACTTTTTGGTAGTTTAAAGCAGTAAATTTATCTTTTCTCGGCGTTTTAGAAGAGGAGGAGTTTTCTTTAGATTAGGCGTCTTCGGTGTGCTGCTTTATGTGTATGTGAATTCCGTACTTTTTGGCCTTTAAACTTTTTTTTTCGTCTTTCACATTGTGCACTAAATCATCTTAATCATCTCCTTCGAGGTGCACACACACACCCCACTTAAAAGAAGAGGCACGCGTGCACTATTTAAGAGAATAGCACATACATGCACCTCTGACAAAACAAACGCACACACACACGCCTCTTACAAAACAAACACTCACGCAAGCACACCTCTCAAGAGACGCGCACATCTCTCGCAAGACGCATACACTCAACTCCCACAAAACGCACACAATCTCATCTCATAAGACAAACCTACGAACACACGCCTCAAACCATACACACGCAAACAACTCTCACAAGCACACCTTTCACGAGACACACACATACGCTCAACTCCCAAAAAGAACACACACACCCCACCCCTTCGACCCCCTGAATCACCTTTTCCCTCTCCCCCCTCTCCCCCCTCTCCCTCCCCCAACTTCCCCTTATATATAACCCCTTCTCCTCTCTTTCTCCAGCCTCTCCTCTCTTCCCCCCTCACACAAAAGCATGGCGGGTAGAAGCCTCCTCAAGATGAGCCCTCTTCGGAGGCTATTCGTTTCAAACCCCGTCCAGTCCTTCCACCCCGACTCTCCAATGCTTAAGTTGAGGGGGGCGGACTCCACCACCCCCCGCCCTTATAGGGGGTTGGATATGGAAAAGATCCACAGCTTCAAGCTAAAGGCTGTGTGGAACCCCCCACCCCAGAAGCTAGTCACAGGCTTTCAGGGGCCCCTGCTTAACCTACCGTCTGTTAATGCTATGAATGATCAGGAAATCGCAGGTTTCTTTGAGACCGATAACTATCATAAGCGCTTAACTTGGGCTGAGCTATACGATTATGCAAAGAAACCGGTTAGGGGTGTGATGGGAGGGTGATGAGGGGTGTGATGGGGGGGTGATGGGGGGATGATGAGGGGGGTGATGGGGGGATGATGAGGGGGGTGATGAGGGGTTGATTGGTTTAAACCAAGATGAGTCGTATGGGAGAAGTAATGGGTGTGTGTTTAGGATGATATATATGTATTGAGATGATTTCTATAACATGGTATGATGTGTGTGTGATACTGATGAAAGCGTGTTTCCTTCCATTATTATAGCCATTACTATCTTCCTGTAGATGTTGTGTGTGTTGATTCCTTTAGACAATTTCGCCTGTCTTATTGTCTTCTTGTCTTGCAGGGATATTCATCTCCATAATGATCTTACTGCTGAATTTGAAATGTGTGTGTGTGTGCGCATGTGTGTTTTTTTTTTTGCTTCCTCCTTCCATTGGAAGTTGTGGGGAATGGCTGATATCTTCCTCTTTGTGTGTAAGTAATTTTCTCCATATTTAGCCACATTTTGTCTCCTGTCCTTCCATACTGAGCTCCTCCCCATAGTCGTCTTCTTCCGGGAATTCTACGACACACGCACACACCAAACGATGAGTTACCCA
>JADHZB010001148.1:7630-37639 GCA_015657535.1 Nephromyces sp. MM_2019 | reverse complement strand
CACATGAACACACACACAAAGAGACGCGCACATAAATCTTTAGCAGGTCAAATTTTTATAGCATATACCCCAAAAAAATTTGGAGCCTCCTTTCTGCAACAAAAGAAGCAAGCTCTGCCCTTCAAGTATTCAATGAAAAAGCTTAAATTTGAAGATCAACACACTAGCATCTGCTTACCTTTCCAAACAGATAAACACGCCCTAGTGATGCGTCTTCCCAGGCATCAATGAAGTAGAAAGCAAGCAGACCGTCTTCTTGCGTAAAATCGCGTATTTCAGTTCGCTCATTCAATTTCTCGGCTCCTAGAGAGATGAAGAAATTCGCATAATTAGAAGCATAAACACGCGCGTTTAAGCCTTTACTAAACTAAGTAAGCTTCATTCTCTGCAATCCATAGAAATCAGCTACATGCGCATTCAGGCTATATAAAATAGAGAATCACCAATCGTGTGTGTAGGACTACCAGCGATAGTAGCAGCACCCACTCCAAAAATAGCTTTGAAACTACCCAAAACATCAAGTTCTCACGAAAATACCCCTTAATTAAGCTTACCAAACATACCACTATAATATGAGCTCTGCATAACATCAAACTCCTTAAAAGAAGCCTCAGTAGAGTAAGCGGAATCTATAAAAAGCACAAATTAAACCTTCAAATCTTTGCTAATTATTAATGCAAAACATTCTGCTTCTTATCTAAATCTATTGAGCATCTAGCATGATCTAATCCTCAGTTAAAGCCTAATACGCATGAATTCAATAAGAAAAAAAAATAGCAATCAAATACTTTAAAAAATTCAAAAACGTAGAGGCTCAACCTTGCGGTTTAATGAGATGTTGATAGGATGATTCTTCTTCATTGAAATAGCTTTACTCAATGGCGAAATCCTCTGAATATACTTCTTCTTCATTGAAATAGCTTGTTAAAAACAGCTAAACATCATACAATGAGCACCGCAAAATTTTCCATATACTAACAAGAAGTAAAAAAAACGGACTAACACACTTTTTCTCGACTGAAATACGCCAAAATTGACGTGGAAGCATACTAAAAGTCAACATTTTGATGAGCTGCGTGATTTATCACATGCAAGGCGCACCTCTAGAAAGCTTAATATCTTCTTCCTTCAACTTAGTGCTTGAAATTCTCTGTCTCAGAGCTGCATTTCCAGCGTCATGCAAGTCAAAATCAGCTTCGATTTCGAAAGCTCTGGCCGTTTTTCCCTTACACACAGGCTCAAGAGGCTCATAATCCATCATTTCCTCATTCTTAATCCTAGCATGATTAACGCTTAGCATGGTTTCGCAGCGATTTTCTCCTGAGAGTGTTAGGAAGCGTACGGTTAGTGAGAGGAAGCTAACACACACACAATGACTCAAAACATCAAACTATTAAAGAAGTTCATGGCAAACTTTAAATTTTTCGTAAATTTGAAGAAAAAAAGTAACCCCCGTCGCAACTTATGCACTCATTCTGAAAGGCAGAAAGCATTGAGAAGCCAGACACACAGAGAAAAGCTACGCAGACACGCACACGCCACTAGAGATACACACTACTCAGACACATACCACTTAGACACACAACAATACATAGACACACACCAACACACACACATCAACATTACCTATACTTTTCTGCGGCTTAATCATCTCGGTTGAATCATCTTCTTCTAAATAATCAAAGTCTGTTAGTGGTGTTTCAGGATTCCCAATAATTTTTCTATTCTCTTTATAAGAAAATTCTCGTCTATTTAAGCTGCTTTTATCTCCATGAGACACACTCCTTCTTAACAAAGAAGAGCTCTGCTGGGTATCACTCACAGAGCGCTGCAGCGCCTTATCAAAGCTCTGTAAAAAAGCTTCATCCACGTTCGGTACCTGGAAAATATCGCAATTCTTCATAACAAAGTAGTGCGTACACTCAAAGAGTAGAGGAGAGCTTCGCCCATCAAGAATAATTATTCTTTAGAATGTATGCAGGTGCACACAGTAGTGAGTGTGTATTTTTTATAAACTCGAATAGCTAGATATCTAATCTAGAACAATCATACCTTGATTTTTAATTAAATATTATCAATTTTTTCAATAAAATGGGTTAAATTTACACTATTGCGTGTGTGCGAAAAAGCATTTTTTTCTAGTAAAAGGACTTTCATCATTTTAACCTTCCCTTAAATGGTAAATTCGCCCAATATGACATATTGAAAAAGAGAGCAAAAACACGTCAAAAAACCGTTAGAGGGAGGCCTCTTCTCTTTAAAGATACAAAAAGGGGAATTTTTGAGGATGTATAGCTATCAATTATAACCCTTCAATTAATGCCAAAATTAAATCAATTATCTTCATATACTTTTTGCTCACACTTTTCACTTCCACCTCTGAAGCCATTTCTCTCAGATAAGCAGTCAGTGCCTTTGCTTTTTTTCTGGGGACTGTGGGTCCTAAATTTAGGCAGAAACATCACAATTCGATGCTTGCAGAGACAATAGTGGGTGAAATTGCTAGAAACTGCATTTTGAGAGGCTAATCAATCCAATAAGGTTTCAAATACGCATTGAGGCAGGCGTACACTATAGAATCAGCGGCATTATGGCTATAGTTGGCAGATTAAAAAACTACTCTTAAAAAAAAAAAATTGAGTTGCTAGTGGCTTCAAAAAGTGAGGGTTTAAGCCAGCTGATGCTCGTGATTCTCACACGCAAAAGTGAGGTTTTAAGCCAGCTAATGCCCGCTGATTCTCACACACAAAACTACTACCTTAAGCCAGCTGATGCCAACACACACTGTAAGCTATCGCTTAAAAATACACTCTACACCTCTAATAAAATGCAAAGGAACACGCGGAAAAATAGCACAGCTTTGAACAAAAATGGCGTATTTATTGGTTATATCAACTTTAAAACGGATAGCAGCGGACTCAACGGAGCTGGCTCTACACACAAAACTACTCCTAATGAACTTGTCTTAATGCGATGCTATACCTTTTGTTGCAAGGTCAGTATTAACTGCTTTTCGCCGGCGTTTCTTCCGCTGGTCCTCAGAATCATCAGAGGAGTAACCGCCATAGTTGGAACCCTCCTCTTCACTATCCGATCCTTCATCGTTGTATTCTGGACGAAAATATGTAGGCAAAGTCTCTTTTTCAGCAAAGACTATTCTTGAACTCAGAATCCTAAATTCAACCCAAGTTACGCTGTCTTACCTTGTGCCGCATTATCAAGAAACGGCTGTTGCCTGCTGTTTCGCCGAAGTTCAAGATGTTCATCATGCGTAACGAACTCATAAATGTTTGAATTTTCATCGTGTACCTGCATAAAAAAGCCTTCCATACAATGAAGCAGTATAGAGAGATATACAAAAAGATGTAGAGATATAGAGATATATATATAACTTTTTTTTCTTTTTAATCCTTTAGTAATTACTTTTATACTTTTCCATAAATTTATTTCAAAAACAGGAGAATTGCTCAAGAAGAAACTTAGTTTTCTACGTGTAAATTGGAAATTTTCTTAATTTTGATTGCAATATAATCACATGAGGGAATCTGAGAAGTAACAGCAATTACACTTGAGGGGCGCAAGTAAGTTTCGTTCTGTGTTGTCTGTGTTTATAGTGTGCTGTGTGTTGTGTGTCAGTTTTGTGCTTGAGTGTTTGTGTGTCAGTTGTCTGTTGTGAGTGTCTGCTTTGTGTGTGTATTCTGTGTGTCTGTTGTATGTCTGTTGTGAGTGTCTGATATTCATCTGTTTTGTTTGCCTATTGTGCGTCTGCTGTGTGTCTATTGTGCATGTGCTGTGTCTGCTGTGTCTTTGTGTGGCGTATACTCTCCCCTAAATAAAGCAGACCCCAGATGAGGACCCAATGACTTCAAGCTTAGCAGATACCTCATATTGTTCTGAAGCCTTTGCTTTTCCAGCTCTTTGCCTTTGTATGTTAGCTAAAGCGCTAGCGATACCTGACTTCCTCGACTTGCTCATCTTTTCCAGGTACCCGCAAAAAACAAGTCACTTTAGGTTTTATAACCTAAAAAATGAGATTTCAGCATAAAACAACGGATCATAGGTGGGACCACAAGATGAATCGTTTGTTAACGTTGTAGGCGGAAAAACAACATATAAAATGATGTTCTTCATATTCATGCCCCCCATATATTCAGGAGCTATATTTACTTGACAAATTCGATAGTAACACAAGTAACCACTGAACTTACAAATAAGAAACAAAGCGAATTCAGCTACTGCAATTGTAAGCAAAGCTGCTATTTTCCGTCGCACAATTGCAAGCAGATTCGTATGAACAAAATTTCCCAAATTTGAGGTTATTGGCTAAATATTTGCCTTCCCAATCAATAAGTTACCTCCTCTTGCCATAATACGTCGAAGACTCAAGTGATTGTGAGTATCAAATCTCACAAACTCGCTGAAAACACTTTAAAAGCTCCAAAGCCATAATTTTCCGCAGGGCTCATTTCTCCCTAAATCATTTATCAGAAGCTTTGGGTAGCCCCTCGTCTTAATGCGGCGACATATACAGCATCTTGTCTTGTATAGTGAAGCATCAAAAAAGGCATAATATAATGTCAATAGTGCGTTTGCAATCAAGGTTTGGGTAAGATTGTGAGGTTTGGGTAAGATTGTGAGGCTTGGGTAAGATTGTGTGGTTTGGGTAAGTTTATGAATTTTTCCCAAGATTATGAAGTTTCCCCAAGTTTATGAAGTTTTCCCAACTTCACTAGGTTTAGCCAATTTCATTACTCTCCTTTGCTACACTCGATGCAAGCAATTTTCCAAAAACTTACCAATGTAGGTAGGTATTGGGAACATCAGGCCAGACATACACCTACTAAGCTTGCGTAACCTCGATGATTTCACAGGTACTACTATTATGCACACAATGGTATTCTTTGTCTGCTGATTCCCTGCAATCCTAAGGCGCGGAATAGCACAAAGCAATGCTCCGCTCAACCGACGCCTGTGATACCCGCGTACATAGTACTATGCGTTGTCGGCAGCTTTGGCAGGTTTCCTTAATTGGTATACCCAGCTTCAAAAAGACAAGCACAGCATGCTCTAACATACGGAATGTATCTTGGCCACAAGCTGAAGCTCATATGCCTTGTGTCCACCAATGAGGGGGTCAGGCAATCAGAATGAAGGTCAAGGAAAATACGGGTAGTGTGTGAATTTTTCAGCTTAAGATTTTGTAAATTCTAGGAGTTGTTGATGGTGGAAGCCTTGGGGTTGTTAATCATTAATGCTACAAGTTTTCCACTGACAAAAACGAGGTGTTTTTGTTAATCATGACTGCTAGAAGGTTGGTAATGACGCAAATTAGCAGCGTGCCAATTAGAAGTCCCTTGTCGTGTAGGCGCTTTCTCTATCTAATTTTCCAAAAAAGTCTGCTTTACTGCTGCAGCCTCTCGTATGTTCCAGACACTAGTTGTCAACACACCATGAACTTGGGGTCGCAACACTTTCCTAGTACCTATTGAGGTTAAACATTCTATGCGACCTCTCTCATTTTCTAATTGTAACTTCAGTAATTCACGCTGTCTCCGCCGAGCGAAGGTAGCATATAGTGCTCAAGACTTGAAAGTTCCCAATTTTAGCAAATCTTTAATGCGTTCATTCAGGATATAATTTCCGCATCGCGCTTCCTCGCTTCGCAAATTTTGTGCACTTTGTAGGTATCTTTATGTTTACAAGTCTTTTCTCTTGTTTTTGCTGAAAAAAGCTACTACCCGAGAAGGCGGATAGGGAACTACGAGACTCAACTTCTCAAAGCTTCAAATGCGTGTCATTTAGATATTGCTTTGCTTTCTACATCAATTTATATGTTTAAACCCAAAGCTTTGTAGCTTTCAAAAAGTGTTATGCTCACATCCCTTCGAGGTTCATGGCAGGTTTTGTGCTGCATGATAACCGGAAATTTTTTTCAAAGTCCAGATTTAACACTTTCCGAGAAGCCAATCGCCGAAATCTAAATGCTAAAATTCCAGCGTAAACCAAGGTCTAAGATGCAAACAGAACGCCGATAGTTTAGTGACGTAGTAGCGCGGTACCTCAACAATGGAGTTACCATGTGACTAGCTTTTTTAAAGTAGGAAATTAAAGAGAATCTCAAAGCTTAGAAAATAGATTTGACTGTGAAGCGGATTAAAAAAAAATCAGGATGCATGTGGTTAATAAAAGGGCACTCTATCACGTAGCGCCGGTACAAAATATGCCCAATAATAAAACTAACTCAAAAGAGCTTAGTTTAGTGTGCCGGAATTCAATAATTGCCCTAACGACAGGTCAAACTTAAAGAGGTTCCACGGATAAATATGCGCGGCAATACAGCAGCTCTTTTTCTGTTCAAGATAACAAGTGAATTTTGGGCCAGCGGATTACAGGATTATTTTCATTAGGCTCTAGACAGTCCAGGAAGTTAGTCCAAAGTAGAGACAACTAGCAAGTCCTTTACAAATTTTTGCGTTAACCTGCATAATTCTTCGGCGAACTCATCACCCTGAGCAGTATTAAAATTCGAGAACTATCTAGAATACGTATAATCCACCGCTAACAATCACTAAAAGTTAATGTTCGAAAGGATGATTTACCAAAATAGTGCGCACGCTGTCATGCTACATCAAGAAACAGTAAAAGCGAAGGGAAAAAACTGCCAAAAAATAAAAACTTTGGGGTGATATTTTGAGGACTTCAGCAACATTATTATTTAATAACCTAATTGGCTTGAAATTTAACCAGATAGAAGCGTTTTTTGGTAGCACTCTTATACGTTGAGCTAAAGGGAGGCGTCTTTACCACATGTATATGTGTGCTGCGTCAGGCGAGTGACAGCAGAGATTAATAGTGTCCGCATGAAAAACATTTGACAATGCATAATTTTCTTTGGTAGTTTCAGTTACCTGCAAATCAAAGTGTCCTGCATTATCTACAATATGAGTCCACACCGGTTTTCTAACCCTAAAAATAAACATAGGAGATTCAGAGAAATAGATTTTTAGATAGGTCGCTAGTATTAAAATGACTCTTCTAAGGAAAGCAGACAATATACCCTTTGAAAGATCTTAAGGCTAGAGCTTCCAACTATTGCAAACATTAACACCCTGAAATGCTTTTTTATCATAGTTACCTCTAGAAAATCATACAGACCGTTAGAAAAGGACGTAATTAGCGGAGACCAAGGATTTCAACAAGTGTAAAATGAGAATTTTTTCGAAGCATTTGGCATTATAGCCCATACTTGGGCAGCAAAATAATTCCAGCATCATTTTCCGTGATTATCTAGAGCTTTAAATTTTAGGATGCAAACCGAGGCAAGCTTTAGATAGTGCAGTTATACTTTATGCCATGGCAACTACGTAATATTTCAAATCTTTAACGAATACTATAATACTATGAGACCACAGTAATTTCAAACACATTTACGTCCAACTATGCTGGTTTATTTCTCAGCTTCAACATGAAGCATTGCACCAAAGGATGTACTAGTTAGAAGGACTGATGCATAAAAAATAATCAAATTAAAATCTAACAAGCTTATGTATAATTATACAGGAGTTGCATATCTGAAAAAGCTTGATCCAATATAGCAAGTATCATAATTTCCGTATAATTAACTGGGAAGGAAATAAGGAGACTGCTATAAAAAGGCCTGTCTACGTCAAGCGATGGAGAAAAAAAATAACTCAGCGTTACACATGATTAAGAGTACAAAAATACCGAAATATAACACTATTTTACAAATAATATGACCAATGACGCTTACAGTTCGCAGTGACTGGAAAATATACTCGCCGCGCTATGCTGCTAGTCAATAGAGACAGCGCTTAGTAAAACGGTACGTGCTGCAAAATTTCTGATTCAAAACAACACTAACCTCTTCATATAAGCTTTAAAGGTTGACATTCCAGTGAATCCATCATTTCCAGCATGAATAAACAATTTTGGTTTAGGGGAGTTTATGATGGCGTTATAATGGGATCTGGGCATTTGAAAGCATTGAAATCAAAGGCAAATTATGAGTCAGTACATAAGATAGCCTAAGTTATTCTGGGGTTACCACAGCACAATCGCAGACGAAGGTAACTTACAGCTTACTATTAAGAACACTTCAAAAAACTTAAAGTATATCCACATTATCAAAGTAGCAGGAGAGGGTAACGAGACTCTTGGAAGGTAAGATTTATTGGGAAAAGTCTGAAGGCAACCATTCAAAAGATGACCAGTGCGGTAGCTCGACATGCTGCAATGCCAGGAAAATCATAACTGTTCAGAGACTCATTACAAAGTTTCGATGCCTCCTTTTTACTCTCAGCTACAAGGTAGGTTGTATTCATACGCAAAAAATCCTACTATCAAGCCTTTCAATGAGAAATTTCCAATTTAAAACTTGTTTGTCGTCATAGCCATACGATAAATAATCCATAGACATCTCTTACCGAAAAAATAGAGAAGCAAAAAATCCAAATACATAAGTTAACCCAATGTAGCCCTTAATTTCTTCGAGGTAGTCAATCGAGGATCCTGGGAAAGAAAAGAAAATATGCTTCTGATTAAAAAGCCTTATGAAGACACAAAATGTGAATGAAGTCCCTTAAACACTAGCTCTAAACGCATAATTCCAGAGCAGAGCCTAGGCAAGAAAGTTTAACACCACCCTACTAAATGCGACTCACCTGCTATACAGCTCCCCGCTGAACAACCAAGCAATATAATATTGCTGGCGTCCAAGTTATCAACTGCCCATCGGCAGACGGCCAGTACATCCTTCACTTCGCTAGTTCCTGTGAAAGTAGGCCTAAAAATTTTAATACAATGCGGAGGCCCAGTAAAAAATTTCAGTCTTTGATTTCCTGGAAGCTAGACTCACCGTTCACGCCTGTTTTAAACTAATGCTACAAATTATTATCAATGCTAGAGGATTCACATCTTTTACAGAATCTGCCTTGTACAATATGATCCTCGATGAGATATCTAGGAGGAAGTCCAAATAAAATGTAAAATGTAGATATAACTTTAACGAAAGGGTAGCATGGCGAAACTAACTATAACAAATAATAATCCGTTTGAGTAAAAAAGTCATTCAGGAGCGACGCCTAGAGGCCGCTAAAACTTTGACACCATAGGAACAGTGAGCGAGCTAAAAGTAGTGAAGAATATGATGGTTAAAAATGTTAAAAAATTAAGTAGCCCTCCACAAACGGGATTAGCAGCAAGGGCGTATAAAAAAATGCCCTTATTTTTGAAACCTAATAGTAGTTTGTAAACTCAAATACAATTTGCACCTAACTTCCCAGAAAAGCAAATTGCAGCATTTTCAAGCGAATGATAGTATATAGCTCTTGAATGAATATTGAGTTTGAAGTGTATAAAACAGTTTTCTTCCGCTAAAAGATCTCCATTTGATTCCATAGAAATACTTTACGAACAAATTTTGTTTTCAGCCGAGTTTACAACTATATAATGCGTGGGATCTGGTAGGTAACGATTTTCGGAAACGGGTTAAAAAAAAAGCCACCTATGAATACAGGACCCTCTCAAGCATGCGATTCTCTTAATATTTTGAATGATTTTTTCTATCTTGTAAGGATAAAGTTATTAAACACATCTAAACCTTTGCTATCCACAGTAACTGGCATGATATACTCCATTTCTAAAGAGTGGTGACAAAATTATCAGCAGATGGACTTTTTTTAAACCTTCATAATACACAAAATTATATGGAAACACAGTAAAACAGCATTAATTTGGAGTAAAACACTGGTAATTACCAATCGGATTATCATTCTACAGCCTCTACGTTAATATCATCAAAAGCGCACTACCTTTTGCATAAACACCACGTGCAATACTAAAAACTTTCATGCAAATTTTTCAAAGAGATTAAAGTCTATTTAGTGGCTTCACTATGCACAATACAAACATCATTACTCAAGGGATTGCACAAAATGCATCATATTAATTTCTAGTTGCCTTATCGGCTTAAACAAAAAGGAATATCGCCTCACAAATATATCAAGTACCAATATTATTATTTCCTCATTTCATTGGTCCTAAAAAGAGAGATAGCCGCTGAAATTTATTTCCACTAAAGCAATCATACCTCACAAAGCAGCAAAGTGACATCACGTTGAAAAGGCAATCATACAACAAATATTTCCTCGGTTAAAGAAACTGAGCAAGATAAAACACTTCAATGTCGAGTGCAACGCCAAGAATAATTTTACATTTAATGAAAAATATTCCAATTGAAAGCACTGCTCATTCATCAAATTTATCGCTCTGCGGCCTACTGGAGAAAAAAAATTTCCCCAGTAAAAGGTGAACACATACAAAAATTGGAAAAATTCACAAAATATTGAATGTAATCTGCATAAGCGTGCAAAGTTGAATTCGCAGTTGCTTTTCAAGCTGAGATTACCTTGAAATAGGCAAATTAAAGCGCAGATATACTTATAAACCCTATAAAATTACATTACATATAGCAGAAATCATGAAGGAAGAAGGTAAATTTTCACGATTAAGCAAAGATATCATACCTTCCCGAAGATTTTCCTACTCCTCTAAGATCAAAATTTATTGCAGGTAGGCCTGCGGAAACCAAATTATTGACAAACCCTTGTAATATAGATCTACAAGCAGAATTATTTATCGAGTATAAGCTTGAGAAATTTAAGCATGTGAAATTTTGGGGCCAAAAAAACATTGAACAAAGCATCGGTGCACGAACCTGCCGCTAACCGAATTTCAAAGTAGTGAGCTTGAAGAAAGCACTATGAAGCATGCGTAACATGAATAATAAGCAAATAACGCTTTAAAAAGTCTAAGAGAAAAGCCTTTCTACGATATATTATTACATAAATACATTTATAAGGATGACTCTAGGCAACAGCATTTTTTTATTTGAATTTCATTAATGATCGCGAAAAATGGTTTTCCTTACTTCCATTTAAATCAGAAGTTGAGTAAATATGCGCAAGTAAAAAAGAAGCCGAAACAGCAAAAGTTAGCGGCTTTAGCAGAAACTGTGGAGAGAAATTTCAAGATGAAGCTACATGTCATGAGAATAGATGTTGCAAATAACTGGGGCTTAGTTTTTTCACCCATAAGAAGGTACAAAAGGGAAATATAAAGTTAGAAGAGCTAGTTACGCAGGCATTGTAGCTGGATAACAGCAGTGCATACTACGAAAGTAGGAATAAAGTTGCCAAGGTAATTCTAAGGCTACACAACCATGTGATATTGCTCCATAAAAAAAGCATATGAAGTAGTACGCAGGTTTCATTGCATTAAAAAGACACCTTGGTTGAGTAAAAAGCTGGAAAACAGGTAAATTTTGAATTTTAAAACATATTTTAGTGCATTCAGCATGTCATATTCACTATTTCTTCATTCTGAGCAAATTCCAGTGTATCCATAGGCTGGTAATATATTTCATGTACAAAACAGCTAGGCCTACTTTGTGAAACAAGTACAGTTACTATATCAATGGGGTACACCCCAAGTTGATTTTAACAAATAATGCAGCCTACGCCTTATCAAAATTCCTTCAGCAATATTAATGGGTATACTTTCATTACCCCTGTCCTCCTATGATGCTCCATTGGTGTACTGTGATGATAAGAGGTTGGTAAGCGATAGAATAAGGATGGCTCAAGTTGCTAGGGAAGTAATAGCAACCATCGATTATTACGCCATCATTTGATTTTGCCTTAAAATGGCGACTTGATACTCTGTAATTCAGAAAAGGACTTCAGCAGTGCATGTTTCCCGCAAATTAGTAGCAGGGGAAATCATTTAACGCGATCTACTTTGCGATTTGTATCATAAAACAGCAAAACAGACGGCAAGATTACAGCAAACCTTCCAAAAAAAACCTCAATCTAAGGGATATGCATCAATTAACACGATAAATACCGTCAGCAGTTCGTGAACTCTCACTTCTTTGCGTAACAGAAAATTGTAGCGATATGCAGCCAAGGTAGCAGTCAGCATTATCAATTCCGAATAAGTTTGTAGGTGTAGTAGCGTTGTAACATGAATCTCTCGTTTGCCCGTAATTTTGGCTTCGAGTAACCGCACAAGCTATTTATCGAAGCGTGGACACAAATCAAATTAGAGCTTCTAAGTTGTAAATGTTAAATGAAAACTCCAAGAACTTTTGCGCACCTCCTACAACATTATGAGCTTAAGCATCTGACAGCAAGTTTAGCCATCTTATTCGAGATTCTGGGCAACTCTTGCAAAGATTCTTGTCTTCGATTAAAACTACGGTATTATTAAAAATAGAAGAAGACTTGACAAACACAATTCTATAAATTAAGATTCTACATGCTCTACAATGAGCGCAGAGCATTCGATGATAAACATTAAGTTTCACAAAGTATTACGACTCAACCTAAAAGAACATCAGCCAACTTAATACTGCAAAAACACATTTAATTACGTCTTATTGCGCGGGATAGTATGCAATAAATATTTCTCAGTATTAAAAAAATGAAAAAATGACGGGTTATGCAAGCGTCTATCAGTAAACTGCAAGCCTTCATCACATTTCATGGGATAAAATATTGAAAGACTAAGTGACACAAACGTAATGTGGTCTAACTCCCTTCTACTGTAGAGGAGCGAATAGTGTGGTGATTTCCTGAAAAATCACCAGTTTTGGTACCTGCAACACTGCTCTTCACAAGGCATGGTTAAGATATTAGTTTGCTGGAAAGCGTCATCAAATTCCAGATACAGGCAGAACGTAGTTTCGACCTTCGGTGCTCAAGAAAAAAACTGCAAAACTTGAGTGATGCATATTACTATGCACCGAGGGAACTGGTGTATTAGTGCTGTCGATATATAGTGATATATGCGTTCCAGGCTCATAGCTGCCGTTTTTCGTCCGTAAAGTGTGGTTATTTTGCAATCTGCCTACCGATTTGCTTTTCACGCTGATTTCATAACCATTTTTTGGGTGTTACAATTTCGCCTGCTAGCGGAACTCCGCCAGAGCATTATGGATATACCCGCTGAGCAAAACGATTCCATAACATAACGACTATTTTCCTTAGAGTGGCTACTACAGCGCCCGGTGCATACGGAGAATTGTCAGCTCCATTCGCTAATTACGGAAATTGCTTGATAAATGTGAAGGATTTTAGTGCAAAGATCCCAAATGGTCTAAGTTCTGTTATATATATCGCTCGTGTCTGAAACTGTAAATTTAGTCTGCGCATTCTCAGTCATGCTTTTCGTGTTTGTATGTCTCTTCTTCAATGACAGGGATGTGGTCTTCCTTAAGGAGGTTCATCGTTAAATATGACATTTTAAAACTATTTCCGATACGCTAGTATATTTTCTCAATCAAATTTTTATAAATACATAGTGGACCGGCATTTCAAAAATGCTTAGTCACTTAAAACAGGGTTATACACTTAATGGAAATAAGCCTTCTTATCAGTAGAGTAAGTGCAATATTTTTTTCTAGCATTTCATAATGAACTTGGCAACAAACTGTAATCATACCGTATCAATAATGCTTATAAATCGTAATTACACCTCACTTCCAAGATATGCCATTGCGGTACTACTAACCAGTGTATATATGAAGAATAAATCGTAAAGTTAATTCAAACTTAGAGGATAGAGAGTAATCTAAATTTGAAATGGTAGGCCAGGCATCCAGAGTACTTTTTGATGGCAGTATAGTATATTTATTGTGGTTTTGTGAAGTTTAAGGATCGCTTACGCATTCAGTTTTTAAGAGCAAAATTTCACGGAATTTCCAATGCCATACGTACATCAGCATGCATTTTTGTGCATACTTAACGAATTTGCCTCAGTTCCATAAAAATTAGTCTCGCTTTATGTTTTGTATTAATTTTTTTTCATGCACAAATATCTTACAAGCAGTATAAAGAGTGCATGATAATCAAGTTTTTCCTGTTGATACCAGATTATCTTTAAAATTGGCGCACAGATTTTAAGCAAGAGAGTTACAGAGTATCAAGGATACACCATGTTGGTGCAAAATTTTTTTAATTAGCAACAGTATGATAAGCTATGTTTCGTGACTCTCCTAGCAATAATACCATAAAAAACGGATCAAAACAATTTTTGCTGTATCACCTGTGGAGTGAGTGCAGCTGAAGTGTCCTACAGTCAGCAGTAATGATTCCCATTATCAACAAATTCCCTGATTTGGTAGCTTAAATCCTTCCTATTCACGAGCTTTCAAGCTTGAAAAAATTTTCAAGGATGGTAAATTAGTCGAATTTTTTGATTTTTTCAATTGTCTTAGAGGATGTTATAGAAACTTTCGGAGCTTTTTGTACTTTTACTTTCATATTGACTACATTAGTAGCTATAGGAGATGTAAAAGAACTGTAGACAGTCCAAAAAGATTTTGTTTTTAATATATCCTATGCTGTATTTGCATCGAAACTTGCTGCACCCTTGAATAATGTATGATAATATTTGGAGGCTCATTCGGTTGCTTTTTTACTTATTCTATTTCTCTATTTCACCCTCACAATATAGCTAAAAATAGGCAAAAAAACTTTTACCGTACACAAAGAGTAAAACTTTGTTTGCCCTCTCCGGTAGTGGTAAGTCCTTTCTGGTATAAAATATATTAGCCAACATTAAAAGCCCATTACTCCGTTCTTTAGCTAGGATAATATTTATTTTTATTACTTTCTTACTTTAGGAATATGCTTTATCTCTCGTATCTATTAAGCCCTATAAATCTCTCTCTAATAGGGTATTGGACAAATTTTACTTCGATAAAAAGAATTAATATATTATGGCAACACATGGTCTAGCTTAGGCAGCATTCCTTCAATATTTTTGATACCTCGTTCTGATGACCACACTTTATGGATGAAAATTATTTATAAGGCAGCTGTCTTGTTTTAACGGTAAATCATGCGTCTACTAGTAGCATTCCCGGACATTGGTGGCTTAATCGAATGTTATCAAGTAAAGATTCCCGAGATGACTGTAGAAAGGTGTTAAAGGGATGAGCTAACTTGAAGACTATTTCTTGCTTGTCTATAGGGAGGCGCTCTTCGGAGTAATCACTGTGCTCCTTACATAACAAGCAAACTTTGTTGAACACACTTTCAATGTTTCAATATAAAACTAGTAATTCTCGTTAAAAATGCTTCCGCTATAAAGCTGGGCCATCTAGAAAACCTTGTAAAGGTATCATTTTCTATGAATATCAGGCTTTTTGCTTTTGTATGGCTTGAAAGCTTTCTAAATAAGATCAGAATACTTATAAGAGTATGCGCATATCCTTTACGTATTTTATGTGCTTTTTTCGTTGGAATTATTGTTATTTACACATAATTCACCCAATCAGTACCGGAATGATGCCACAAAAATTATAATAAAAAGGCTAGTTGCTAGATGATAACCATTTGGAACCCAAAAATATCTTAAGAAGTATTTCCTGACAGATATTTCGCAAAATCGGCGAAGTTCTATGCTTCGAATGCTCCTTAAAATGCAATGAAATTCTTTTTTACGACTTCGTACCTCGTTGGAGTATGGCACAGCACTTCAATATTAGTTTAATTAATATAATGAACTTTTAGACTTGTGAAAGATGTAGGCAAGGGCTTCATGTAGTTCATTGTATTAACCTAGGTGCATGTGCCTCTGCGTAGCAGAAATCTGAGATGGGCAAAAAAAATTTTACTTCCCTATGGGCCCTGTTAAAAGAAAGACTCGCAGTGAACTTCAAAAGCTGCAAACTACTTCGATCCACTAGGCTTTAAGTGAAGCAAATTCAATATAAAAAATTTTGAAGAGGAATTGCGCTGGCTTCCTGGTATAAAGACATAACAATTTTGAAATTGGCTTGGTTGGATATTTTTTAAAAAGTTTTCATGCTCTCTTTGACTCAATTTTGGTATAAAATTTTCACCAATGAAAAAACACCCGAAGCGTGCTGAACTTTTGTTTTTGAATAGCTCACTTAACTATATTCTTAAGGATGACGCTTTTAATACAGCAATGCTGACTTTTTACCCATTTGAAATGATTCTATAAATTTATTGCTGATGAGCACTATGGTCCTGAAAGTTCATTGTGCTCATGAAGATATGATAAAATACTGCTGATATGACATTTAAAGTTAGGTCAAAAGCGTTAAAAAATGATGTATACTTGTGGCAACAAGAGCAGAAGTTCTGCAAGTTATGTTTAATAAGCAGGCATATAAATTGCAAGTGCTGCATAATTTTATTCAACATTTGTTCAGAAACATTAATAGGCTTAAAAAATTTACACCAAGTTGTTTAGAGTGGTATCGGTTTATACTCACTGTTTTTCAAGTTTGAATTATAAATCCGGCTAAATAAATAGATGAAGTGCGCACCAATTAGATTTAGAAAATCTGCTGCAGGTTATTGTTTCTATGAATATTCAAAATATCGCTTTCGCGGGGCCTGCAGGACAGTTTTTTGTAATGCGGTTGTACATGTCCCAATTATAACCCATGCCCTTAAGAGCAGCTACACAAACTCGAGTCGATATCGAACTCGAGTCCATTATGTGACAATTGCTTTTGCTTTTTTATTTTCTCGATCTGAGTCTACTATTTCTTAGCAGCATTGAAGATTCACCGGTAAGTGATTCTAGGGCACCATTCTACGAACCAAGTAAGTTGTTTGCTAAAGCAGATTATATCCCTAGTTATAGAGGGAACCTGCATTAGTGCGTACTGTTAGAGCCTTAAGGAATATAGCCGATTGGTAATAATACTAGATTGTTATGCAGTGCCATTTAAGTGCTTTGAACTATTAATTAGGGGGGTAAAAAAATCTTATTACTGCAGCCTGTGTGCATTTTCATTATGGTGGTGTTTGAAGCAATGAATAGAGCTTAACTACTTCGTAATTCGCATTCTAATTTTTTTTTTCCTACACTTAGTGTTCATGAGTAACAATTATTAGAGTAGCAGCACTAGGTACTCCATTAAGCACAAGCGCAACTTGAAAGATTACTAGCCAATAAATTACTGCGCCATGCAATTTTACTGCTCCCATAAATACTTATGGGAATAAATAATCGGCGATATCAAATGTCTAAGCAAGTGGTTCAAGGAGAATGCAAGGATGTAGCTTTTTACCATTTCGTGGAAACTCGCAACTTGTCATGTAAGGCTGGAGGGTTTGAAAAGCCATTTGCAACTTGGGCAGTAGCTCTTCTCATACTATGGTGCTACTGGAATACCTTTTTTCCTGCAGGCAAACCTACACTATAAGGAAGATGATACACAGGGTTAACGAAGACTAGTAGATACTGTGCTAATTTATGGGGACTGCATTTATGATACTTTCGAAGGTTCTAGTTAGCTTTGCAAGCTAATTTAATGGTACACTGAAAATTACTTCGTAACCTATAGTCAAGTGCCGCTATAGGTCCACGTATCACTCGCAAGAAGTTAGGCGTCTTACATGAATTCAGACGTTACGATATGCATAGTGATTGCTCATGCAGGATTTATTGGCATAAAACTGTCAAGTTACTTCATAGAGCAACCTAAGAAGTAGCTGCCAAACAGGAGTTAACGCAGCGCGCGATACGACCGGAATAACAGCGCTGTAGAGCGAGCAAGGGCAGCAATGCCATGGCGAAGTTACAGTGAATATCGCGCGAGGCAACCATTCAAATGTCCTATGTAGGCCTAAGCTGTGTTCGACACAAATTTGGCACGGAGCATGGTAAAGTTTCAGCAGCACAAAATAACCATATAGATGTACTTCTGCCCTTGAAGCACACCTACTTTGGGACTGTTGCGCAAAGCTAGTACACATTTATTTCATTTACATTAAATTTCATAATAACATATGAGATGATAATATCTCCGTGTATGAAATCTTACTTTTTCACCGAAAAAATTTAAGCTTGCATGCTAATGTTAATGATGAGCGTACAACATCTTGTGCAAGGACTTTGACACGTCTTCGGAGCTAAGGCAATGAATAGCCACCTTATTGTGTCATCGTGCAAAAAATTTTGAGAAGCCATGATCGATTAGCCCTACTTAGATTATAGCTTCTGCTGGAAGAAATGTAGTAGAAAGAGATACCTTACCTAGAATATAGAAGCTGAAGAACCATCTTACAAGTGCACAAAAATATTTTGTGACGTACTTATAGGTTTTATAGGATTTCAGTTCTATTCCTCTGTAACGAATGAAGGTCACAAGTTGATCAAAATTTTGTACAACGCTCTAATACATTGAGGCGAGACGCTGGAGGTGAGCTGTATTTTTTTCAGCCGTACATATAGCCGGTGGCTTGACATTCGAGGCAATTCTACTGTCATTAAGTGAACTACTCAAGTTAAACATGTGATGAAGGTGGTGTTATCATCAGGAGGAAGTATTGTGTTAAAGTCTTACCTTAGTTTATTTTAACTTATTTGCATATCCTGCTTGGCCTGCCATATTGCCTACAAGTAGAATTAGCAATTTTTTGCTAACTTGATATTTTATGCTTAGTACTACTCAATTGTAGTAGCTGAATATTCACAGTGCTACTCAATGAAATGAATTTCACTTTGGGAACAGATGAGCCCTCGATATGAGTTTGAGGAACTATATGCCTTAGCTGTAATTTCTTAGCTTGTCATAGCATATGGAAAGCTAGCATCGATGCTTTCGGCAGTTAATTTATTTTGATGGAATTAAAAAAGCCAATTTTTGCTGAAAAGTCAAAGATATTTTTTGTATTGTTAAAGGAGATATAAAATAAGTTAATACGCTTAACGAATTCATAGCAGTTTACAAGTCTTCGGTTTTACCATGGGTGCTCTGCATGCAAGCCACACATTGGCATCAGAGAACTTATCTCAGAATGAAACTTGGAGAAGCCGTGAAAACTAATAACACAGATAAAGTGTTTTTTAGGAAAAAATTTCACGTATTTCAAAATGAAGAAAACATGGATGGTCAAGGAAGCAGGCCTTCTCGCTCTGTTCTTATTGTTAGGATCCGTGTCATCTGTGGCGCGAGGTATAGTACGTTGCATGCTCCTACGAATACAAAGAACACGCGGCATCACAGTTCAGATGACAGTGAAAGTGCTTCTTATATTTTACGTCGTACAAGTGTAGAACAAATGTGAACTTCTCAATTTAAATGAGAAAGCTCGTGAGCCTTATGCGATGGCTGGTAGACAGAAAGCCTCATCGGATGCACGTCAACATCCCCGAGGGGCTGTGCTGCTTTATATTGTGGTCTAGACCGTCTTTTAAGTAAAGGTGCCCTTTCGCTGGTACTTTGACAAAGCAGTAAGAGGCAGTCAGCATGGTGCTCTCTGATTCAATCCAAGAAAAATTGTCTCCAAATACATATTCACCATAGCATAAAAGTTAACAACCTCATCTTTGCCGTGTTCGCGTGAGCCTGCACGAACTAGTCTAGGCAGTCAAATTCTCGAGTAGTAGCAACAGAACAGTTGTATTACTTTTATGTGCCATAAAATATATTTGGAAGACGAATATTAAGCATGAAATGGACAAAACAATGCTCAAACTAAGTTAGTAATGAATTTTTGGGCCAAAACTTTAGCCTGCGTACTCGCAAAACATCTCATTTGTTGCCTAAATAACAATGCTAAGTTTGATTGAAATACAATCAGGGCAATTAACCTTTCATCTCAGCCTTATATGCGACAAAGTTTCTTCATGGTGTGCCGATATACTTTGCGAGCATACAGTAGCCATCACCTCACAATGTATAGTGGAAATATGCAAGTCCTCATGATGCTTGCTTAATAATGTTATCAAAAAGGTATAGATTAAATTTTTATGATATTATTTCATTTGGTCTTGATCCATAGGGTTCTCTCTGTATTAGCGTTTACGCAGATAAGTTACCCCATCATAGTCCGCCCAAAACTTTATCGCACAAGTTGTTCCTCAGAATAGTGCTGGCAGAGCTAGGGACGAGACTTTTGGGCATGCCTGTGTTTGTGGTACACCTTTTTTGCTCTGTGAATTGAGTAGTAATTGCTTCATAAAATCCTCGATAATTTCGAAGCACTCGATTGAATACAGGATTCACGCAGAACTCCCCAGGGGGAAGATTCAGAAATGGTGACATCGATGATTCTGGCAGGGAAGCCCATCACTCTTACCCTAACATGGATTATCCTACCGGGGAAGAAGATAATTCTGCTATCACGGGGTCCGCCGCCTTCCCAATGATTGATACGGTGCTGGCAACAGCAGGATCATGCACAAAGGTATATATATCTTTCAATAAATTACATTATAGAATTTCTTAAGCTGACCAATTGCAACTTCTGAATTACCTGCTGTACATGGCAATTATCCTGTGAGGGGCATGAAACTAGACAAAAGTAGCGTGACGGTATTATCAAGAGTCCCCAGGACTTGGCAACAGACTAAGCAACGAAAAATTTGTCGTAGCGATAACTACGCTACTGTACAAAAAAGAAGAAAATCCCCTATATTGCGGCACTTCTCAGTTAACCATGTACATTGGCATAGAGATAAGAGTTAGCTGGATATATTCACTGTCACTTATGCCTATTGCAGGCTCTAGCAGCCACAAACTAAAGTAGCTATTCTAGTAGTATAATCATTCCATAGCCTCAATATTTTCCTTTTTGGAGATGCAGAGTTTTTGTAGCTTTGATTGAGTAAAAGCAGCCGGTATATTATAATGCATAAGGAAAGCTCACTGTGGAGTTTAACTGAATAAATATGGGAGCGCTCTAAATATTGCATTATTTGCCAGGTATGCTTAGAATATGCTTAGGTTGACTATTGACTAACAGCAAGGTTTCATGCGGAGTCTATTAATTTTTAAACCACGCCTTAAGACAGAACCCAAAAGGTTTGTAGAGAATGGTTACGTAGTGAATTATCTACTGAATTATGTGAAGGTGCGGGTAGAAAAAAAGCACTTTTTGACGACTGCGCTTCACTAAGTAATCTTAATCTAAGGTTCATAGTAAACTGATAGATTTTGAGCTATGGCCCCCTCAGATGAAAATTTTGTAATTTTTCGCTAGTGTCTGCATACGTTAGCCATCAAATTAATATTTTTAGCTGTGCACTTTACTAATAAATGTGATAAAAACCACGGATTCAGAGTCTTTATTTTTGAAAAACTAGAAATATCACTTTATTTTACTACTTTTTAGCCATCATTGAGTATAGCAGATAGAAGGATTTTAGAGTGCGATAGTACACTATAGTTCTAAGCATGATGAAGAGCATCATAAGTTGCCCAAGTGCTTCCTAAGCAGTAAAAGGTTTTTTGTATGCTGTTAGTTTTGAAGCATGCTGGCATAAAAATGTTGGTTAAGAGGTTATATCACATCTGTGCACGCTCAACGCATGGTGAATTTTTTTAAAGCTAGAAGGCGTCTCTCGTTCATGATAGTTTATCTGTTTATCTTGAGTAAAGTGATGCTTCCAAGAAAAATGTTCTTGCTGCATTTCTTTAAAAAAATGTGTGCAGGTGACTTCTATTTGGAAACTTTAAAGCTAAGCGCATTTTTAGTTTACTTTCTTGAAATCTTCGCAACGATAATGTTCTGTTTACAGAAGCTAGACTTAGCCTTTCTGTTGGATATGTCAAGCAGCGTTGGAAAAGATAATTGGAAAGATAAGATGATACCCTTCGTTCAAAACTTTGTGAAATCGGTAATGAAGGTTTTTTAAGCTCAAATTAACTCGTGAAATCCAAATAGATATACGAAATCTAGTTAGTACTTATAGACGGAAAAAAAAAGGTTGAGAAGGTACAGAATTCTAATACATCTAGAAGCCAGTAGAAGCTTTTCGAGCTTTGCTTGCAGTACGGAATGAATTTCAATCCCATAAAACATAAACAGCCGCATTAAGTACGCTCCTCTATTTGAAGAGCCTGATGCTCAAAATTAGAATATCTTCAGGCTTTATTGAAACGCACGTAAAATACTTGAGGTGCCTAATTATATTTTTACTGTGGAAAATCTTTGGGAGGAGTTATTATATTTTTTGAGATTACAGGGTACACTTCATCCAAAATTGTTTCTTGGGAGTTGATTGTAGTAGTTTGACATTACTTCTAACGGCTAGCAACTAACTTACCATCCCCTACCTCCCCAATAATTGGAGAGGTAGGTAATGGTGAAGTTCAGTCAAGTACAATGTTCCTTACGATGCATTGCAGCTCACCATAGGGAAGGATGATGTCCATGTTGCCGTGATGTCTTATTCTGGAAGAGTTGATTGCAGTAAAGGAAGATGTAAATTGGCTCCTCTTTACGTTCTAAACTGGAACTTTACATCAGCCAGTGCCATAGATAAGTCTACGGCACTCAATTCCATCGAAAAAGTACGTCGGTTAACTAACGTGACAAGCAGGGTAGATTAAAACTACTATTAAGTGGCATTACTCATTAAATTCCAACATTTCGTGCACTACTTGACTTATTAATAAACTTTTCAAATACAGCGTGACCTAGAAGCAAACAAAAAATGAGCTAGGAGTTAGCGAAAACCATGCGTAGTTAATAACCCTGGGTTATGTCGCTTGTGCCAATCTCTAATTCTAACCTCCAAAACGAGTAAAAATAATATGTTCTACAGCTGAAGGACTCATACCGCGGTGGATTAACAATGACGGGAGCAGCACTTAGAGGTACGAAGGATTTTATATTCGCGGCTCCCGGATCCAGGAGTGACGCTCCTAAGATATTAATTGTTATTACAGATGGATCGTAAGTTGCAAAAGCAAAATAATGAAAAATTCTTTATGAGCTCGGCAAAAATATGGTCAGGCCAAAATATTCACCCTTTCATCGTAAATACCCTATGTTTAAAGTTCCCGTTTAAAGCCATTGAGATGGACTACATTTTGCGGTGGTTTTTCAGCTACTTCTACAATATCAAAACGATGCCAAGGTTAAATTAATTACGATTGCTTAGTCATATCACACTGAAAGTTGGTAGAATTTATGGCAAGAGCTTGCCAAAAAAGAGTGTTCTCCGCGATTGATCTATCATTCAGGTCTACTGACAGTATCCGGCTTCCAGCAAAAGAGCTACGTGATAAAGGGGTTCTCATAAGCGTAGTTGGAATAGGATACGTTTCATCATATCAATGCAGGGAGTTAGTAAACTGCCCAAGAACAGGTAACGGATTATGCTGCTATGTCTGATGGTGAAATCATGTTATCCATCTATCCTCGACTATCGCGCGAGGGTCGTAAGTTTTACAGTTTCCACTGAGTAGGCATTCTCAAATTTTAGACCAAAAGAGTTTACACACTCTGAACCTGCCTTTACGGAAGACTGATTCAATGCGGATTATGGGTAGCAAAAATAAATGCTCAGAAGCCTCGCTTCATTTAGTAATTACTACACGAAGATGTGGACAGAACGCTGAGGTGGCACACGAACTACAGCTTAATAAGGCGTAGCTTGTCTTTATCTTTAAAAATGCGCTTTTCAAAAAAGTCATTTCAATATATGTTTGACGCACTGCACTGTTTAAAATTTATGGTGATATGCGGAAAAACTGTGTACTTCAGACACGATGCATATCGTTGCCGAGAACTATTCGAAAATAACATTTTCGTCGAAGTCCTATTATGCATTGCGCTATGCATAGCTCATCCCTTAAGTAATCTTCAATGCCTATAGGAAATTGCCCACTTTTCAAGGCAACAAACTGGAATGCCCTAATAGACACGGCGAAGGACACATTAAACATAGCGTGCAAATCCTTGCCAATAGATGCCGTCTGTTCCGACTTTGGACCTTGGAGTGCATGCTCCTCTAAATGTGGTCCTGGTATAAGGTCTCGAAAAAGAATTGCTCCTTTTGAAAGAGTTCCACAAAAACCAGGGACTGATGGTACACCGGGAAAGAGTTGCTCGCAGCAAAATTTGAAACAGGAGGAAAAGCAGAGTTGCATCATCACACCATGCCCAGTGGATGAGGACTGCGGGAAATGGGGACCTTACGGTCCTTGTTCAAAATCTTGCGGTACTGGAGTTGCTACAAGCAAGCGGCTCCCCGGTGCTCGGGCTAAGTACGGAGGTAAGCGAGGACTCAAACTTTCACGCTGACAGCACACACGACACAAATCGTATCGCGGGGTGCGCGCGTCTCTGCTGCAGACGCTTCTCACATGCACAGCAATTCTGCACCGCTGCGAGTTTAGCATCAGTAAAAATCCCTGCTTACTGTCTCTACAGGACGGACTTGCGCGCAACAAGGTATACCTTCATTTAAAAATAAAACTTGTATGCTCAAAGCGTGCCCCATAGACGCCATCCCTGGGGATTGGCTTCCTTTTGGGCCTTGCTCGGCCACTTGCGGGAAAGGTACAAGAGTTGCCAAGCGTGGGCCTATGAAGGCGATGCCAGCTCATGGTGGTAGAACTTTAGCTGCGCAGAAGATACCAATGACTAAAACGGAAAGTTGTATGATAAAACCATGCCCCGTTAACGCAAAATGTGGTAAGTATGCGCATGATTGACGCGCGAGGGAATTTGAATCCTATACTTCGTTGCATTGATGCCTACGCCTGAAGTACTCATATGCTCTGTATTATATAAAATACCATCTAGTTCAAACTACAAGAAAAATTTAGGCTCTATGAGCAGAGATAGCTACTTAAGTGTATTCAGCTATGGGAAGAAGAGGAAGCTCTTGGTGGCGCACGGATAGCTTCTAATTGGTTGCAGATTATAACAGCTTGATACTCAATTCTATTAAATTACCAGTGCAAGTGCACCTATGAGGGATATATCACAAGGCAGTGTGCTACCAGTCTCCATCTGTTAACCATTTTCAGTAGTTAATATTGAATCATCGCTTCAATATGGCTAATAAAAAATAAAAAGCCTGTCAGTTCATTGGCACTCCCTTAAGTATATCCTTAGTATTTCCGGCTCTGAAAAATAGCAACCTGCCATGAATATGACATCCTAATTAAACCTTGTGGCTCATCTAAGCATTAAAACGTTACGAGGTACTTAAACAAGTGGCTAGAGACTAGCTTTATCGCCCCATTTTCCACTTATGGTAATTAAAAGCGATAGTAAAATCTTGGCTACTATATTTATGGGTAGAATTGTTGTTTGTAAACTTAATCTTGTCGTCATGCCGGAGATTTGACGTTATAAATTTCAGAACTTGGGAAAAAGAGAAGTAAGGTGAAAGATGTCTCGTATTGAGTCGAGATGAATCGTATGCCGGCAATAGTAATAGTCTGGCCTCATTCACTTTGCTTTTAGGCGATTTTGGTGAGTGGAGTAAATGCTCAGCCACTTGCGGTGATGGTGACCAGACAAGGGAAAGGAGCTTCATGAATAATCCCGCAGCAAAATATGGAGGGAAGAGCTGTGAGCAACAAGGAATAAAAAGACTAGAAACTCGCAGATGCAGGATGAAACCGTGTGTCGTTATGAAATGGACTTCTTGGAGCCCATGCAGTGGTAATTTCGTAAGTTTGGTCTTAACGGATATTAACCCTGTCATACGCTTAGACGCTTAGCGCGCAGCTGTCGAAATATCTATCCTTCTAAGGCTTCGAATGTAAACTATGCTTGCCGTGCTACGTTGGGGCATCTACATTGTATATGTCTCCAGACGATTGTACGCCAGTAAAAAGCAGTATGCTTTTTTGCCCATTTTACGATGTAGTTGTCTTGTATTGACTATGCTCACAATTCATTTAATGCTCAAAAAGCTTAAAAATGTCGATAAGGGCATTAATAAGTCTTTTTTGGTCGTGGTGAATAATGCTTGTTTACATTATCTTACACTATGGTCCCAAGAAATACATAAAACTGTAAATTAAAATTAACGGTAGCTTCCTCTCTTGTAAGAAAATGTTGCGTATCAATGCAACTCGCGCTAAAGCATCTTAGTCTTGGTGAAAAAGAAAATTTTTAAAACTCACCTAGAATTTTTTGTCAAGTTTACCAAATGCGCAGAGCTTGTAAGTAGTTATTATTCTCTTGAAGCATATCCTTTCTTCATCTAATGCCCTGCTTGAGCATTGCATGACTCGTAGCTCATTCACGGGTAAAAATGATTTCACAGCAACTATAGTGTACTAGCGGCTTCATCGGAGTCTGCATGGCATCTAATCTACTTAATGGCACTAAATTTGAGAAGCAGTACTTATGAAAAAAGATTTCGATTGGATCGGCAAATACATTCCTTAAATGAATATGCGTAACTCGCAGTATCCTGTGGGACTGGAATTCGCACTAGGAAATTATTAAAACAGAAAAGAGTATACCGAGTGGAGAAAGAAGCATGCACTATGAAGCCTTGCCCTGTGGATGCGAAATGTGGAAAATTCGGTAAGCAGGAAAATAGTATATGCTAAGTGTGTGGGGCACGCACCACCGTGCAACTTCGATCTCCGAGCACGTTTTATTTCGTAGTTTTTCGGTGGGGTATAGTATCCTGATAGATATACAGCAGAAGAGGTGCAATTCGAAAGTTAAGATATAAGCAGCTGCATATTTTGAAAATTGCGTACCAAATCGCAGTTTCTTCTATGGTGGCTCAACAATAATATATACCCAATAGACTAAATTAAGCTTACCTTAATCTCTGGTCGGTAGCGCCAGCAGCTGTAATGGCATAGTTGATGTTTCCCTGAGCTCAAAATTACTTCGGCGTTTTCATATTCGTACTAGCACAAACATGAATCCCTATGCTTCGTAGCTAACCATCTTGGAAGCACAGGTAATTTTTAACCATCCAGGTATCGTCCTCTGAGGCATGCAGCATAAATGAGGCGTGTTTTTAATGCTTACCTTCAGCACCATGGGGGTCATGTAGTAAGAGTTGCGGTGGAGGAGTGCAATACCGAGCACGTCTGAACTATAATAGCCCTCTGGCTCTACATGGAGGTAGAACCTGCGAACAGCAAGGTATTGTTAAAACTGAGCAGCAGGCTTGCAATACCCAGCCCTGTCCACAACACGAAATTCCTGGAAAGTGGGGGCCGTGGGGAGCATGCTCAGTTAGCTGTGGAAAGGGTATTATGAGTAGATCTAGGGAAGAATCTAAGATAAAAGCAAAATATGGGGGCAAAACTTTAGAACAACAAAAAGTACTTCGGAAGCAACTGAAGGTGTGCAACGAGCCGCCATGCCCTGTGAACGAAGTTTGTGGAGGATGGAAAGATTGGACTTTGTGCAATGCGTCATGCGGAACCGGAAGTCACTACAGAACTCGAGAATCAACACAAAAGGCCTTACATGGTGGAAAAACTTGTGTGGCTCAGGTAGATAAGCACCAGCTGTAATTATATGGTGATCACGCTACCTGTGCGATTATTAGTTGCTTATATTTCATAGCATGCAAGAATATTAACGGAATGCTAATACCATGTCTAAAGCATTCAAAGCGGCTAACTTATGCAGTAGCTTTAAATTCATTTAGAAATAGCTACATTCTTCCCCCTTTTTGAACAATGCGGAAATAAAGCAAATAAAGGTTTCCCGGTTATGAAGCCACATTGCTTCAGATCATACCTAAATGATTAAAAAGCATAGGTGTACAACAAGTGTATCACAAAGGACACATTACATCCCCTGCTGCATTTTTATGAGCAAAATAGTTCAGTGACAAGAAAGGTGCACCAGATTCAAAAATATGTTTCTTAGCAACGCTGTAAATACTTCGAGTTCTGATAATAAAGCTAATTACAGAGATTGTAGCAGTTAAACAAGATGATATAGTTATGTTTAAAGCAAGAAAATTAGCTGCTCGGTGTTTACCCTATTAGGCTTGTACTGCGCACACGCCTTTCAGAAAAATCTCTATTAATTCCTCAAAATAAAAGCAACTATGTAAGATTTAAAAGTGAAGCATTTTAAGCAGGTTGAACATAATCCAAGTTCACGGCACTGTTCAATAAAAGAGCTACATCTGAATCCTCTCTCACTATAAGTTGCAAATCAATAATTCTATTACCTGCATGAATACAAGGCATTTGATATAATTTCGCAGGGTATAGCTATTCGAGAAGAAAGAAAGTGTAAGATTCGGGAATGCCCTATAGACGCTGTGCCAGGGAAGTTTGGACCGTGGTCAAAATGTTCTGCCGATTGTGGACCAGGGAAAATGACTAGAACGAGATTCCCCACAGTAAGGGCGGCAAAGTATGGAGGTAAAACTTTGCAACAGCAAGGATTTCTTCCAACAGAAACCAAGGGCTGCAACCTAGGGCCTTGTGGTAGGCAAAGAAATTATTTATTGTTAGCCGTTCCGCACATAATGAAACAAGGCACAATTCTGATAGCATATCCATAAAATATTGCAGGATTTGAGACATGGAACCACTAGTTTACTAGAATCATTTCAGTGACGAGACCCCAGACTCCCTGTTAGTAATTGCTTATATTAAACTAGAAAACTGTTCTATCATTCATGTATAGACCCATACAATGCAGAGGTGGTACCACATAAAGAATACAGCTGTTTGTGATCGGCATATAAGGGACATGGCTTCAAAGCATTGCATTTTTGATTCGTAAGATAAACTCGTAGTTTAAGAAATCAGGTTCAGTTAACTTAGCTAAAAAAACTTACAGTTTGCAGTATTCATACTGGCAAGAACCAAATGTATTAAAGATGAAGGTAGAGACTTCAGTATGTAGTTGCTCTTACACATAAAAATTTCCTTTTATTAAAGCATTCTTTGGTGATATAGGGGGAAACGGCACACTTTCGAATGCAAAGTCAGCCATACAATTTCGATAACAATTATATTTAATAAGGAAAACTCTTAAAATCATAATAAACCTGTTAAAAAAATATAGTACAGATATAATATTCAATAGAAAGATACGTAGACAAAGTATGATTAAAGTAATACAAAAACTGACCACCTACCTAAATTTTTTATAATGCTTGATAGGACGTTATTTAAGCATTGATATCGATCACACAAATACCTGTGCACTCTAATATTAAAGAGCATTTATAATAGCAAGAATCACTGCATTGTGTTAATGCTGGAAATTGCCTTGTCATTTGTATAGGGCCGTGCTATTCTATTTGGACCGACTGGAGCCCTTGCTCAAGCAAATGTGGAGCAGGCTACAAGCTACGTTACCGATCCATTATAAGGACATCAGGATCCAGCTTATGCAATGAAGTTACAAAAGAGGCTTTAAAATGCAACCTCGCCCCATGTACCACCGGTAAGACTTGATGAATAAGCAGCTGCAGCAGGAATACTGTTTTTGAGAGTATATAGCCGTGTAACCTATAGGGGGAGCTTCCAGAACTAGATTGCTAATTTTATATTAGTTGATAATTTATGCCAATTATCCCACATTGGCCCCCACATTGGGATCGTTGTGACATTTTTAAAAGAAGTGCAGCATGCTATTTGATGAAAGCAGCTTCCAGGTAAATTTGAATTGAACTAACGAGAAGCGCGAAGCAAAAAATACAAGAGGCCTTATAAATCACGGAGATATCCCTAGAAAAGTTGTAAAAGCACTTTTTAAAGTTTCTGACAGCGGCAGTTTAACGTACCTGCTTGCTCGCTAGGGCGCTTTTAACCTAGAGAAATACTTAATTTGTCATGCAGGGGAGAGCACAGCTATTGTTACTCCACCAGCAATACCAAAACCAACGGAAATGAAGAATCCTAGTGAGGATGACCCAGAGGACAAAGATGAAGGTACGACCACGGACGCAGATGACGACAGTGATACAGACACCTCCGATGAAACGAAAGGGAAGACTGAGTCCCCTACGGTAACAACTAAAGTTCCAGATAAAGATTCAGAAGACAAAACTGGTTCAGAACATGGCACAGCCAGCAAAGGAGAAGGGGAAGTTTCTAAGACACCTAGTGAGGCAGATAAAGATAAAGATTCCGACAAAGGTGAGACTGACGAAGGTGATACTGAGGAAGGTGACACTAAAGAAGGTGGTGCTGAGGAAGGTGACACTAAAGAAGGTGATGCTGAGGAAGGTGATACTGAC
>JADHZB010001142.1:2341-12660 GCA_015657535.1 Nephromyces sp. MM_2019 | reverse complement strand
TGTGTGTGTGTGTGTATAAATATGTGTGAGTATACAATTAGTTGTGTGTGTGTGTGTATAAATATGTGTGAGTATACAATTAGTTGTGTGTGTGTAAAGGTAGATATGTGTGTAGAAGTAAAAATGTGTGTAGAATTAATTAAATGTATAGAATAACTTAAAATGTGTGTACAGTATATATCAAGATGTGTGTATGTGAACTTCAAATTAAAATTTTTGATAATAGTGTTATGAAAGTTACCTTTGAATATTAATAGGTTGTATCTGCCTTACTAATTGTTCACGAATTGTTTTGTGAAAGTTGTATAGGAATATCTGTTTAAAATTAATGTGTAAGAAAATTAAAATTTATATTTAACCAGATACACAATAGTGTGTAAACACACACAGGATTATAATTATACATGTATATAATGTTGTTGATAGCTTTGATCAAAATTAAACATACAAATATTTATATATAAATTGTTGTGTATAATTCACATATACACACAAAGTGTTAAATATATAATCTATATATACAAAGATAATTATATATCTAGATCGATATATGCTAAGTTAGACACACATATCTATACATATATATATATATATATATATATTATATAGTGTTATGTAGATTATAATTGAAAATAGTGTATATATTATATATCAATTGAATACGTGTGTGTGAAAAATAATAATTATAATAAATGATTTATTAGCATTTGTTTTACTAACCTGTAAATTAGAGCTTAACTCATTCTTTAGATTAAAGGATAAGAGCTATAATAATGTGTGTATAATGTATTTGATTAAATTAATAGATGATATAAACATATGCTAATTATGCGCATGTATAAATATCTATTTATAATGTGTAATAAATACTGATTTACCTATATATCTAATATGAATAAAATTGGATATGTATATGCATAAAAATATGTATCAAATCATATGATAATGTGTATGATTATAGTATTGTTTGTTATATTATCATGAGTATTAAATGAGTGTCTAAATATATGTACTTGTGTATAAATATGTGTCTATGTTTATCTTATCCTATTTTAGTTAATAATTTGTGTGTAAAACTCTTTACTCAGTAAACTTACTACTGGCCTCAATGTCTGGAACAAAGGATGTTTACGTAATTCTGAAGTTGCCTTGTTAACAAGGGTTTGTTTACCTACACCTTTAGGCCCCATGATCCATGTAACACCTATATAAGAAAATGGTTAGATCATATATAATATAATTTTGAATAATAAACACAGTTTCATAATGCTGATATGTGTGTATATAGGATTATATATATATAGTTCTGGTTCTTTCTGCGTGTATATAATTTAATATGTGTTTCAATAAGTGTTCCAATATGTTTGTCTAGTCAGTGTGAGTGTGATAAGTTTGTACTGTGCTTGTATATTTGTATTAATAATGTTGCCTTGTAAAGTTTGTTATGTTTATATATATAATATATGTTTGTATATAATAAATATGTTCATATATATATTTATATATATTTGTTACTCTTTGTGCAATCTATATATATGTTGTAATTTGTTAGTATTAGCTAATGTATCTACATATGGGTAGGTTTATCAATTGTGATGTATAGTGATGTATTTAAGTGTATATATCTAAGTTTCTCTATTTATATATAAGTTAATTATATGGAATATGGTTATATGTATGGGTAGCTAAGTGTAATGTATGGGTAATTGTGTCTATGTATAGCTATGTGTGATATATATATATGGGTATTTATATATGTGAGTAGCTAAATGTTATGTGTCCAAGGTATGTATGTGTGTAGATAAGTTTGTCTATGTGTTATGTAACCATATTCATGTGTTTCTGAGCCGGTTTGTGTGTGTGATGTATATCTTAGGATGTCATATACTCAAGTATGGTTGTAAGGGCACTTTAATGTTTTTGAAAAATGTTATACCTTTAGCTTGATTTTGGTCAAGTATTGCATCTTGTATTGAATAAAGTAATGTTGGCCTATCAATATAGCTCAAGCGGTTAGTTTGATTTGTACTAAATGATCTTGTTCTTAATAGATGAAATATAGGAGTTGGTTTACTCCAGAGTATGCTAAACATTATGCGTTGTATTACTCTTAAGTTTGATAAAAATATGGAGAAGTTATAAAATTGATAGTAAATAAACTTACTAATTCATAATTACCCCATATAAAAATCCTCAAAATTGATGTAATGATTAGAATGTTGAAAATATAAACATTGATTAAGTCATAGCTCAATTTTGAATTCATTAAGATTAATAGCTTATAATTTAAATATACCTGTTTTATATACTAACAATTGAGTTTACATTGTATTCCATTTGTGTTGCTTAGTATTACCGAAACGTTGATATTTCAAATATCAAGTATTTATTATATCCTGTTTATGAATTTTATTGCAAGGAAAATCTTAGTGATCATATCATTATATTTTTATAACTAACCCATTTTCGTTCAATTTCATCATTAGACAATTCATTTTTTTTAATTTATTCATTCTTATATGATTAAATTGCCTTTTTAGTTTATTCATTGTTATGTATTCAAGCTCAAATCAATTTATCAATACACATTCATTAGTATATGATCAAATTATCTTGATAATTATTTTAATCAGTATTGCATATTATTAAGATAATAATTAAATGAATGTTAAATTAGTCCTTTATAGTTTAAATTTAATTGTTTCTTTGTTGATAAAATATAAATTACCAAATGAATTTAGAATGACATGTTGTTGCCAAATTTTAAGTCAACATTTTTATCATTTTGAGGTTTTCATTACTGATTAAATATTTGTTAATTAAATAAGATAAACGAGAAGAAATGCTTAAACTTATTTACTTACTTGGTAAACTTAAATAAAAATTTAATTTTTTTTCCAAAATGTTATAATAACCATGTTTAATGGGTGATAGTTTTAATATATTTTAATACATTTTTTTCATTATATAAGTAGTAGGTAGATAATTCTAAACAATTCATAATTAATGTTAATGTTATTTGTAAATATAATTATCCAATAACAAATATATTTGATATTTAGAACTTGCAATATAATATCTCTTCAGTGTCCATCTAAGACTTCTTTATTGAATTTTAAAAACTTGGAGATTTTTTTTGCTTTTTATATCGACTGTAATATAAATAACATTTTTCTTGTTAATAAGATATATTATATAAATTTAATTATAGACTAAATGTAAGATGTAAAATCATCTATAAAGAACCTCCTTACAAAGTAAGACTTATATATACTTATATAGATATATATCTATATATACATATATATATATATATATTATAAAGGAAAATCAATAAAGGAAATATGCTTAAAAAATATGTAGTTTTAATTTCATTTTATTATAAATATTTCATATAATTCATTGCAATTTAGCTATCAAATAACTTAAAAAATAGTGTAGTTACATTAAAAGCAAAAGTGAAAGAAAAAAAATAAATTTTTAAGACATATATATATATTTAAAAAAATAGTTTATTTATAGTTTAATTATCATTTTAGCCAAAACACATTGTATTAAACGAGGAAATCAATACATATATATTTAAGAAAATTAATTTATTTTTCAATTTATTTATTCTCAAGATTCTTTAATTAAAAACAAGAGATTGAGAAAAGTCTGAAATCTTCTGAAAATAAAAATTACAATTTATTGGCAAGAAAAAAAAGCTTCAAGTAAGTCAATTAACACGATGTAAAACTAGTCAAGATATTTAATCTTAGATATTACTCAAATAGAAGATTGAATAAAAAAAAAAGCAACTTATTGATAAGAAATGGCACCTATAATTGACAATGAATTTTCAGGAGTAGCTTCTCAAAGTGAGTGAAGAATTGTAAAATTGTCTTGGATTCAATGAAAAACAAAAAATTAACTAGAAAATGATATGAGAATAACTACAACTGGAAGTAAATATGATGAACTCAAACCAACTACAAGCAATATGAAGATAAGCTGGAAAAAGGTACAAGCTTATAAATCCTTTTTTTGTAAATAATTTCAACTTATATCAAAAATTATGATAGGTCTCAATCCCTGGATCCAAGATAAAGAATTGGGTAAAAACTGGTGAAATCAAAACCACAATACAGTTGAAAAAGTAATTAAAACGTTTTATATCTCTTGAAGTATAGAATCCCATTGGAAATATCTTTATATCTAAATTAGTGTTTTGAAATCTAAAGAAACTCGTAGAAGCGCTAGAATACAAATCCTAAAAATTGAGAAAAAATTTGAGCCCACATGTTCAAAAAACCAAAAACAAGTGAATGCAGAAAAAACAATAGGCATTGATAAATCACATGAGCTTTGTGGAAATTGGGTTATAAAATTACAATCTAAACTTAGATTGTCAGCAACTAACCAATTATTGGAAATAGATGAAAAATAAATAAATTAAAATTTTGTGCAAATTTTTTATTTTTTTTGATTTGAATTCAGTTTTCTTTAGGATTTTTATAAGTATTGAAAGTTTTATAGTTGTTCAACTCTTAAATTTAGGGATTTATAACTCAAGAAATTTTTACTTTCTTCTTTATAATATCGTTATTGTTATATTTAATGTATATATTTTAGGAATAATTGCTTTGATAATTTATACAATTTACAACTCTAAGAAAAGTGATTTTATGAAGTAAATTTGTTTTAAACACGAAGGTGAAAAAATTGAAGAATCGATCGAAACTATAATGGTAAATTTATAATAAATAATTTCAAAAGATACAAATTTCGATATGATGTATTTCAATTCAGGTTTTAAAAAATTCGGAAATCCGATTACAAAGAAAATTGTGAAATTATGGAATAAGAATGAAGTTGTAATGTACGCTTTCGTTGATTTCGGCATCTATAGGATTGTTAGTTTTCATATCTATACATTCCAATACCTATAAGGGAATATGATTAAAATATGATTTAAAAAAAATTTTCCACAGGTTGAGTAATGAAATTTACCTGTAATTGTGAAATTGGTGATCTTGCCATTGCATCTACTTTAAATTCGGATCCAGAGGAGATTTCAATGTTATAGGAATACTCTAAGAGTACTATATGGTTAGAAAAGAAGGAAAATAAACAAGAAGATATTGATTGTGTTTGATATACTAAATATATTCAAGAAATATAAATATATGCCTATGAATAAGTAATCTGAGAGAAATCCTGTGTAAGTGTAGATATATCATTAATAATATTATTTATATTAATCACCATTATCTAATTCTTCATTTAAATATGGTATTCTCCAATGTAATGTAATACCATCTTTATCAATAGAACCTCCTGTCAATTTGGAAACCTAAAAGAATGTATATAAATAGGATATATAAAAATTATTTCCAAATTATTGAGTTTAATGCAATAACCTCGAGGCCACAACCGTCTGGACACATCATTTGGACATGAACGTCTTCCACAGGATAATTTGGATCATTTAGTTCAATTTCAATAGTGACATTTGTACCTCCTGATACTTTAGAGGGCCAACAAGATATATTGAAAGGGAGGAGATCCTAAAAGAAAGATTTGAGTATATATGAAAATAATATAAAGGTACAATATACCCTTTTGTATTAAAATTTTTAATATACTAACCTCAGATTTTGACAGAAGTCGCCATTTTACAAGTGTAGCACTTTGCATATGTGGTGAGTTTTGATCCTGGATAAGATTTTGAATAATTCAAATAGAATGTATTGCCATTTATATATTAAAAATATATGTTTGATTACCCTTAGTTTCAATATATTTGAGTTGAATTGAGACTTGTCAATTGAAGGATGAACAGAAAATTTGAATCGTTTGTTTTTCTCAGATATCTGATTGTAAGACAAGATAATATAAAGTAATTAAATATCTACCATTGAGAAATAAATGTTATCCTCCCTATTACCTTCATTAAAGCAAAGCCAGCTTCTTCCGAGTTATTTATAACAGTCTCAAGGCTTCCTTCTGCACTTAAACTCTCTAAACCTAAATAAATATACACATATTTTCAGACATGATTATAATTCAATATAGGTTTCAGTGATTTTTATACTTCCTTCAAAATGGATTCGACCATTTACTCTTTCTATTGTATTGATTGTGATTGGATTTAGAGGCATTGATACAGGGGCTACAAAATAGATTCAAAAAAATAAAAAAGAAAAGAGGTATAAAATGAGATATATAACAAAATTATTAATTAATTATAAAAATTAATAATGTTACCAGGTGTATGTGGGACATACATATCGTCGGGTGATGTTTCAAATGTTGGGAATTCAAATAAAGCATTCTTTGGATGCTAGATATGATTATATAGAAAATATACAATGTTTAATGAATATAATAGGAATTGGACTTTTTAAGATTTAATGTATTTAAAGATTAAAGAGGTATGTTATTCTTTTATATATAAACTATTTTCTTAGTAGGTATATATAATTGAAGAAGTTTTCAAATAATATCATCAGTGATATAAATAAAAAGAAAAAAAAAATTTTCTTATAATAAAGGTATATTTAAGGATTAATCATTCAATACAATAAAAAATTTATACAATGTCTCTAATATACATCATCCATCCAAATACATATAATACATATATATGTCAGAAATATAAAACAAAGGTAATACATATATATGTCAGAAATATAAAACAAAGGTAATACACATATATAGCCTTTGTAGAGTTACAAGGAAAACTAAATCGTATACCAAACATATAGCATATAATATAGAAATCAAATTATTATATATATAAAAAATTGATATAACCACACTCATACACATAATGTACACACATATAATACATAGAATATATTCCCATAACCCTTTCTAAATACTTTCATCTAAAAAAAAAATGTACACACATATAATACATAGAATATATTCCCATAACCCTTTCTAAATACTTTTATCTAGTCCTACATATACACATAGATAATTAAATATATGAACAGGACACTACAGATTAGGACCAAGCAAAATTTTCTCAATCTACACACATATATTAGCTATATTTATAAAAAGTTTGGCTAACCATGGGTTCCAAGACCATTCCAGCTGATACACTGGTGTGACTGTAATCTCGGGGAGTTTCTTCAATATTTGTTTGCACATTTTCATATATATTTTGTTTAGTGTATGAAGGTATTGCCCTTGGGAGTGTATCAAAATTAGGAGGCACTTTAATTTTTTGAGGCTTGTCCACAGATTTAATATATTCTTTTTGTACAGATTTCTCTATGTCTTCTTTACGCTGTAAATTGTTATGTTTTCATATATATAAAAATACATATATATATATATATATAGTGTGTGTGTGTGTGTGTATGTGTATGTGTGCGTGTATGTATGTGTGTGTATGTGTATGTATGTGTGTGTGTGTGTGTATCTGTGTATGTATGTGCGTGTGTGTGTGTATCTGTGTATGTATGTGTGTATCTATGTATGTGTGTGTGTGTGTGTATGTGTATGTATGTGTGTATGTATGTGTGTGTGTATGTGTGTGTGTGTGTGTATGTGTGTATGTATTTATATAGATAGTGTGTGTGTATGTGTGTTTATATAGATATTGTGTGTCTGTATGTATATATTTTGTATGTGTATGTATATAGTTTGTATGTGTATGTATGTGCTTTGATATCAGTTTATTTATATAGTGTGTGTGTGCGTGTGTTGATGTCAATTTATTTATATATAATGTGTGAATGTGTGTATAGTATTTGTATGTATAGATATTTTAATGTGTGTGTAGTAAAAGGGATATATGGCCATGTGTGTAGATAGGTTAAATATAATTATAGTAAAGGTATAGAGTGTGTGTATTATGTTTTGTATATGTGTAATAAACTGTGTGTAGTGTAGTATGTGTAATATATGTAATGATTACTATAAGGTGTATATAATATGTATATTTTAGAGGGCGTGTGTATATTTTCTAGATTAATGAATGTATAATTTATAAAAAAAATAATATGTAAAAGAAAATGTAAAGTTATATAGTTTTAAAGTGTGTAAAAATAATTTCAAAAATATTAAAATAAAATAAAATTAATTTATATAACCTTTTGAACATAATTATGAAACACTTCAGCAGTCGATTCCATTTGTGTGTAATCTTTTATTTGATTGATTGTAACTAAATCTCTATACCCAAACGAAATTACTTCATCAAATGCAAATACAATATCAAATGCACGCGTTAATATTATTTCCTCAGTGATTGTTTCCTTACAAGTTTCCTATAAAATTTTATATATATACACACACATAGATATATATATATATATATATATATTTAATGTGTGTATATAAATGTATGTATATATATCTTAGTTATAAAAATATATATCTTAGTAATATATCTATGTAGGAGGGTAGATAAGTTCATAGGATGATTAACAATTAAGAAATTGAATTTTACACACATATAATTGTGAAGATAATCGCACACATATACATACATGAAAAAAAATATATACACACACAAATTGAAAAAAATAAAATTAATATATATGTACACACACACATGATATATATATATACACCTGTACAACTTGTGCTAGAAAACGTAGTGTGTCTAAATCTTCCAAAATATTTGAGTGTTTGTTAGTAATTAATAAAATAAACAACGCCTCGATTGGTTGATAGATGTAACGTACATTTTCAGTTTCAATAAATGTGTGATCCGTAGCTATTAATATATATATATATATATATTAATGTGTGTGTAAATATATATAATATGTAATTATATATATATATGTGTATGTATAAGTATTTTCAAATGTGTATTTATATATTTTAAAATGTGTGTGTGTTATTGATTTCAAAGGTGTGTATGTATGTGTGTGTAAACATATCTTTATGCGAATATTTGTGTGTGTGTATGTGTGTGTGTGGATACCTCCTTTATCAAGTAATTTGGGAAAAGCAGAGAGAAGTCCTTGTACACGAATTTTGGTCATCTCAACAAATTGTCGGGCCAACAGTGGCGTTGACTTTGATAAAATGGCCACACTTAAAACGACCATTTTTACACAATTTTACAAAATTTAAATGTGTTTATGTGTGTGTGTGTGTGTTTTAGTGGGTGGGTGTGAGAGAGGGAGAGAGAGTATATATGTGTGTGGGTGTGGGTGTGTGTGTGTGTGTGAGAGAAAGAAAGAGTGTATATATATATATGTGTGTGTGTGTGAGTGTGTGTGTGTGTGTGTGTGAGAGAGAGAGAGAGAGAGAGAGAGAGTGAGTGTGTGTGAGTGTGTATGGTTGGGTGGGTGGATGTGAATTAACTTATATATATAGTTATAAATATGCGTGTGTGTAGAAGGTGATAATGTGTTATAGGTGGGTATTTATGTGTGTGTAGAAGAGTTGTTTACTAAGTTTTATGTTTCAAGTGTGTAGTAATTATAAGATATCTTTGTTGTATAAATTTATATGTGTGTATAGGTGTATATGAAATGTTTGTAGTGTGTGTGTGTGTGAAGTGAAATATATCAAATAAATGGTGTAATTTATGTAAATGTGTGTAATATTCTACAACATATTTTTAAGACACCAATGTGTGAACCTTATGATTTATGTGTGTGAAAAAAAGTATATATATATATATATATATATATGTGTGTGTGTGTTATGTATCTAAAATGAATGATTTAGATGTGATTAATATGAGTAAGTGTATGTATTGATGTGTGTATGTGAATATGGTTTAGTGTGTGTGGATATTATTTGGTATGTATTTGTGTGAGTGTTTGGTGAGTGTGTAAATAAAGATATGGGACTATGTATGTGTAACTGTTGGTTATGAGTAAATGTGTGTAAAATCCAACCATTAAATGTTAAATAAAGGATATATATGTGTGTAGATTATTGTGTGTATAGTTTATGGGAGATTTATCTGTACATTACGGAGTTGGTTTGTGAGAATATATATCTAGAATTGTGTGTACACACATGTATACATAAATATATATATACATATAATATATACACACACACCAAGTATACTTACTCTCCATTGGGTGTATAAGTAAGCTGAATTTATATACAGACAAAAGCATACACACACAAACACAATATAGACACGGATATACACACATTTGCACAAACATACACACATATACACACATATACACACATATACACACATATACACACATATACACACATATACACACATATACACACATACATACACATATACACACATACATACACATACATACACATATACACACATATACACACATATACACACATATACACACATATACACACATATACACACA
>JADHZB010001141.1:1159-63322 GCA_015657535.1 Nephromyces sp. MM_2019 | reverse complement strand
TTAAAGGTATAATATCCCCTCAAAATATACTCATTTTGATGAAAAAAACTACCATTTACTGTGATATTTCTCTCATGAAAGTGTGTATGCTTTGTAGCGTTATTTTTTTCTAGTCTTTATGCTTATGCATGTTACCATGGGTCCTTATCTTTACCTAGTCATTTAGAACGTGCCTTGGAAGTTGATGCTACAAATTTGTCTCACTTTTGCCATTTCTCTAATGTGAAAGTAGCAGTGCACAGTATTTTGGCTCTTTTTAATCTTTTATCTTCCTATTTAGTGGAAATTATTTTTTGAAAAATGAGTAAGAGGAAGAGCTAGCAGGCCATAGAGTATTGAAGATTACAAGGGACTGCTTTCCAGGCAGCAAACCAAGCCCTAAAAAGCACTATTTCCTTTGAATTCTGGCAATTATTGCTCCTATTGTATCCTTGCTTTTTTTGTTATATTTGACCCCTAAATAGGGCGAAAACCTTGTTTTCTCTCTCTAGGCCTTGCTGCCTAAATACAGTCTTGATGTTCTCACCCCACGAAGAGTTCGGTTACGACATTACTCCGTTTTTTTATTTTCTTATAATTGAGGGTGATGATATGATTGACGCGCTCCCTTTGGTTTTTTCTCTCTATTTTTTAATCTACCTTTATCCCTTTCACTATACACTCGGAATACCTTGAGCCGATGTGTCATCTCTAGACCCTGCAAATGCGAGTGGCATCTTCTATAAGTTCCTCTATGGCATTTTTTGGCTTTGAATTTGTGTTTGGGATACTTTGGGCAACACCTTCCTCCTTTTTTTTAAGATTTGTAAACTTCATTGTTTCAGTAAAACAATGGGTTTTCGTTGCATAAAAAAAGTTTTTCCGCGCATTAACATTTTTTGATTCCTTTGGACTTTTTTGCCTTGCAGTGAGACGTTTGCAATGACTAATAATTCCAAGGATCTCTGGGGGATATTTCTGCTCGTAGATAGCTGTTTATATCGCTTTCAAACACCTTGCAGTATTAGAAAGTTTATAATCTTCCCCCCTTTGTTTTGGTTTTTATTTAGCAAGAGGGTAAACTGAGTTTGTCATAAAATGCCAGGGAAACTCTTAGTTTATTCTTTAGCTTGCATCATCCTGGTAGCCTCAACCCCGGTTTCCTATTTATTTATTTATTTTATCTCGGTGGATTGTATTCCACCCGCCGTATTTACAGCTTGTTTTCCACGCATTGGTGTAACCCAAAATTCGTGGAGAACGTGTTTTGCTTTCATTAGTCGTTGGAATCAGTTTTTGTTCAGATTCAACTTGTGCTGCTTCATTTATATATAAGCCATCCAAACTGCTCCTCACTCGGATGTTCAAACGTATTTGCAATTAAGCATTAGCCTCCCATCAGGTTGTCAGCTTCAAAGCTCTTTTTGCGGCTTGCTTAGCTTTAGTCTGACAGAAATTCTGCTTGTTTTGGTGATGCAGAGTTTTTGGGCTTTGACTATTTCTGTGATGTTTATATAAGAAGTACATCATTCTTGAAAGTTTCAGGCTCCTCGTCCCTATCTACTCCTCATGGATTTGATGTATTTGTTGAGCTTAAGGTCTATTGTTGCATGTATGTATTGTGTTATTTGATCCAGGAAACAGTTTTCTGCTTTTATTTAACCCCGTTCGTGCATGAATAGTGGGATTTCATACTGCCTTTTTTGGAAGGTAATCTTAAGCCGATGGCTGCAATATTGATATAAATGTGCTCAACCGTCTATTCGGTATAAGTAGATTTAAGCAGGTATAGTCCAGCTTCAAGTTTCAGTTGTACTAAGTGAGGCTCCTGGGGAAATATTGGCCCCCTATTAGAACTATATCTTGCTTTGCCACTAAATGTGCTATTCTTTGCATTTTCTGAAGCTTTAAGAGACTGAAGAATTTTTCTTCGATATAAATGAAAATGCAGCATGATGTTGCTTATGACATCATGTTGTATTTTTGTTGCATTTTTTCTTTATATAAGTAGGGTAATGGTGTTTCTCACGATTATCTGGCTACGCGAGCTTCAAGGCGTCATCTAGGAAATCTGCCTTTTAAGATACTCGGATTGAAGTAAAATATACTGCATAGGACCATATAATGAATAGCAGCGTTTTCCCTCCTTATCTATGCAAGCAAGGACTATTTTCATTTCATACCATATGTGCCTTACCTTAGTTAACCTTAACTAAATTTCCTACAGTTTGAATTGCTTATGATGCGGACATATATTGATTGATTCCCTCGTTAGATGAATATTTACTCTTTGATTCTTTAGCTCATCCTTAATCTTTTTCGCTGCCTGGAATTATAAGCTTCTAGCAACGCATAGTCTGTATTTCTCTTAAAAGTGTTGCTTCTGAATAATCTTCCTTGATTAATGCCAGCTCATTAATAGCTTGCAAGCAAGTGAATATGATTACAGCCGCACTCTCAACTTCCCCGCTACCAATAAACTTCGCAGAAGTTATGCTACAGTAAACAGACGTTGGTATTTGTTTAAGCGGCGTTCCACATGAATTTTGCAGTTTGTTGAGCTTAGGTGCCTTCCACAAGATAATGCTAGTTACCAAGCGGTCAGCTAGCTGCGTTGGAGTAAACTTATATCCGATGTAACATCCATGGTCATTCCTCTTACGCTTTTGCAAGGTATGATAAGTTAATTCTCATTCATAATAGTTGTATAAAAACCAACATAAAACTCGCCTTCAAGGACTAGCATCAAATTGTGAATTTCCATTTTGAATCTACATCTAACTTGTAAATTGTTGGCCCTTCTCTCAAGGAAATTTACAGAAGCTAATTCTCTCTATGCATACTTGGATGAAGCATTTCTTAAAAACATAAATTCCCTAATTCTTATACAATTCTGCTTGATGTGAATCTCGCTGCTATTAATAGTTGCTTAACCGCAGTATTAAGACTCTCAAGAATTATACCAAAGTTGCTTGTTGCTCGTGCCCATCGCATAGAAAAACTCAAACTTTAGCCTCAATTCCCTCATACCTTGTAAAATGTCCAACTAAGATGTTTAGTTGCGACTTTAGAAAAAAAGTCCAAAAATATTTGATTTATGCCACGGCAATAGTAAGCCTTGCTAAATGATGCCCGCCCCTTCCAGTCGTCAATTTTATGATGCGCCTGCTAACCATATGGCTCATGGGCAGCAAGATGCCTTATGGCCTACTTTGTTATCCTGAGATGCGATCCATCTCTTGTTACAAGGCGTGCAGTTCTATCCTAAAGGCTTCCTTAGAGCAATTTTTGCTAGAAAACTCACTCTGTGCCCTGAACTTTGTTTCACGGGATACCCTTGTATCTGTTCTTCAATCTTGAGAAACTCAGTGAAAATGTGTCTCACCGTCGAATGGTGAGCGACCTAAGCTCTAGAGGAAAATATATTTGCTGTGGTAGCAGATCATCACCTTTTATGTGCAACTATACGGAAGCGAAGCCAATATGACGGTGCTGCGCCTCCTGCAGGTCCTGAAAGTGCTCCTGTTCGGTTTGATGCTGAGCTCGCATCCAGTGAGTCAGCATACAATGGCAGGTCCAAATTCTGTTAAGTTCAGCGGTTGGCACGCGACGTTCCCTAAATTATTTTATGCAGAATGCGTTTTGCCCGCGAACGTTACCTTTCAGGATATCACGGATTTTTTAGGAAGAATTCACGGTGCCCCATTAATTGTACCAAATCCATATAATCCCCTGGGAAACACAACTATCCTATCAAACTATACTGATGGTGATTAAGCTAATTTCAAGGCATCGCGCTCCTATATAATGCTCATGACTACTCACATGAAATGAGGCCATAAAGGCTTTCTTGATCTAACTTTGAGCCTGATTTGTTACCTGATTCAAAACTCTGTTAAATACTAGCTCTGAAAAGCTAAATTCCAGCTCGGACAACATACAGACTAGCTACTGCCAGATATACTATAGGTCAAATTAAAAAATTTCCTACCCTAAAAATATCCTAACTCTTAATTTAAAGCGATGTGGTTAGGCACTTAGAATAACGGCAGTTAACCATCCTTCGCCAGTCCTAAGCAAGTTAGAGGTATTACATAGGAGATCCCTAAACGTTACACAACAAAAGGCGCAGGCCTCGAAAAAAGTATGGGACTCATTTTTGTAATACACCAAAAGGGAATTTTTTGATTCTGTAAATACATTGCAAGCCTAGATTTATATTGCGTAAACAATCTCTAGCGTTTACATTTTTCCAGTTTGTTTAACTCTGCGATTGCTTTACAGGCCTTAGTAGAGTGGTGAGCGAGGTAGTTTTGTCAATACAAGACAACATTAACCAAATTTACGTGCCTATTAATGAAGCTCTCATAAACAAGACGGAGGAGAAGACACAAGAATTGCAAGTTGTAGCAGAGTTTCTGGATACTTTATTCCCTGTGCGAGGGGTAACGGTGGCATAATTACTTAGGATGAAGATTTTAAGGTTAAAAACTGAGTGTGCAACCTCTCACTACTAGACTTATATCGCTCGCTTCGTTGAGTTTGCACCAAAGCTTATATGCACTAACAGCCCTCAAGAATTCCTGCTATTTCAAAATTTTCACTGCTTGAAAAACGAAAGTGTCATAACCGTAACATTGGATCAGCTTGTCGATACATCTTGGAGAAAAAATTCCCTGGTGTTTATCGTTAGAATATATCTGGACATCCGATAAAAGCTCTCCGTTAATGTCGTCGCCTTCAAAATTAACTGAGATAAAATATATGCTTCTCTGCGTTTTTGGTGCTCATGCCTTGCGCTTCGTACTTTATTCGTCAAATAAAAGTTTGCGATGGGTCATACCGCACATTTAGCTTCACCAATGGAAATCTATATCAGGGTTACACCATAAAAAGCCTGCTGTGGCAGCTGCAATATTTTATCTGCAGTGTTCTTGGTGGACTCTACAGATATCTTGTGGCTCTGAATAAAAACATGTCTCATTGGATTGCGACGCCGCTAGGAGTGCATGTACGCTGGCTATACTAATGGCTACTTGGCTATAGGCATAACCAGCCGACGGTAAGTGTGGACCCCTCAGAAAATATTTCAAGGCACTGGAAGCTTCTGAAGAAACTAGGAAAAATAGGAGGAAATCTTTTGCTGTTGCTAGATGATATCTTTACACGTTATATTGCATTTGAGGCACTTTTTCAACGCTGTAGTCATTAGCTGGATACCACGCATTATCCTATTCTTTAAAACTAAAATTTGCTGGGAACTATTGTCTTCATTATACAGCATACATTTTATACCTATGCAATCCATGCAAACCTAGCTCGCTCATCTTCAAAGCCTGAGATTTAGTATTCACAGAAAAAAAATATCCTGTACAATGCAGCAAATAAAAAATACAATACATGCGAATCACAAGAGGAAAAGAGGTAGCTTGGGTTCCCTCACGAGTGATACTCACCAAATGTTTTTGCTCCTGCAGGAAAAATCCAAAATTCTGGCTTTGCATAGTTTTATTATTAACTAATTACTTGAGGTGACACAATTTCATACTTTTATTGTACTTCAATACATGATACTTGTACTTGCCTTGGTTATGGCAGTTTCATTAAAGAGTCTGAGCGTCATATACATTTCTGAATAATATTATAATGCTAAATACATGCGTTAATGGAAAGTAAAAAAAAGTTTTAACCAGTAGGAAATATATTAAGTACCGATGTATATGGAAGACTGATTATATATAATGCTAAAAATGTATTACCGAAGTTTCGAGTACGGCTTGTAAAGTACAGCGAAACTAGTTAAAAGCCTTTCCTTCAAATGATGTTGGTGCCAAACAAAAGATGCTACGCCCGAATTACGTCTGCTTCATTTATATTCGTTTCTAGTCCACAAAAAAAGCCTAGTGACTAAGGCATACAAACTGTTCATGACTATTAAAGCGCACGGAGCTAAAATGTGATAACATAGTAAACTAGCCAAATGCCAGACCCTTATTGCTATTCTTTAATATATTTTTGAGATGCTTCTAACGCGCATAACGCAAAACTTCCCCTTGACTAGAGGATGCATACTTTTGAAATACTCTTGTTCCTGTTAGGCCCGGAGCTGCGGCGACTGATGTCACAGTAATTAAGCTGCACGAACAGCCTTGTAGCCGTAACTTGGGAGATGCCTATTTTTATTTCCTAGGCTGCATCAAGAGTATCTACCATAAGCGTTTATCTGCAGCCTTTGCAAACAAAGCCTCTGGAAACAATTTGATCTATTCGGTGCACCTCTCCGTTACAGTACAATTCGTCCATATCTAATAAGGGTGCTAATTTCAACTAATTTCGCTCAAACACTTTGGTAGGGCCTTCACCCACTAGGCCGAATATAGGTTGTTGGCTTGTTGGCCAGCTCGTCAAGGCAAGTGCTTCAAGTGGTTGCACGCAGCATTTATAATAACCCACCGTAGTTACAAGAATGGGCAACAGCGCAGAACCCCTCTCGTCATATCATGGTCTACATATGGAAACACAATTTTTAATTTGTGATTCGTTAAATCGTTGAGCGTCATACGTACTTAGAATGGACATAATGGTTGCGGAGAAGTAGCGATCCTATACAGCAAATATGTGGAAATTTACCCGACCGATGTTTTATTCGGGTATCGTGCTTAATTTGATCTTCTGGGCGCTAGATAATTCTGGTTTTCCATGTGAAAAATGCAGGGCTGACTTTATGACGTAATGATACTGCTGTGCTTATTTACCATGCTGTAAGGCAAAACATGACTGGTATATATAAGCCAAAGCTGAAGCGTTATATCAAAACAAATTCAGCTCAGGTAACTATGCTGTGTTAGTTCATTTCTTGTGAATCGCAACTCGTACTTATGTCACCAGGTATTTTGCCAGTCATAAAGGTGTGAAAGTCACGTATAATTTGGCATTGATACCATGAAACAGTTTTAAAACTAACACAAGGAATCAAAGACTTACAGAAACGATGCCGTTAAGCATCAATCTGAAGGGTTTGTTGGCTATTTAAGACTGTCTCAAGGATAATATTTATGAGACTGAATTTTTTTTCGAATGAAAATAAAGCTTAAATACGTCCTTAGCTTGCTTCATTAAGGGCGCAGCATGAATAAGACTGTCAGTAGTGTGGAAATTCGGCATGCAGACAGGCAGCGAGGAGGTTGAACTTTTATGGTTATAAAATTATTCATTGCCGGTGAAATTAGAGAAGCAAACTACCGCACAACTATTAACCCAACGGTAATTTACCTCGCGTAGCCAGAAAAGGAGCTTATCAATCTTCTGATTATGTCCACCGCATAGAGCGCAATTAATGATTGCTTTCAAGATATTCCCACAAAATTTTAGTTGGTTAAACTTGCACTAACTGCTAGAAGATAAAGTAATTCTAGATGCTTAGGTTTACGGGAAACTAGCTTCTTTTGCTACAGCAGATGCGACTGAATTCTTGTCTCAAACCATGTACACCACGGACTAGGACAGATATCTAAGATTGTAGTACGTGGTATACACGTTACAAAAAAGTGTGAAGCCGCCCCTTTATGTTGTGTTTTGCTTAGGAGAGACGGAATAAGCAAATTACAAAGCAGTGATGAATTAGTGGTACAGGCAGAGTTTAGCTAGGCCTGTGCCAGCCCTGAAAGAAGAAAAACGCCAGCAGGACCCTTCAAACGAAAGATAATGGCAAGTAAACAGATTTTTTTTCCGTTACCCAAGAGAAGAAGTAAGCCAGTCTCTTGGCCAGGCCATCGTATATTCTTTATATGGATTTTTCTTTCACTTTATATTAAGGTGAGCTTCAGAAATTGCTCAAATTGCTTTTATATTTCTTTTGAATGTACCACGTTAGTACAGGCCAGGCGTAATGACTTCTACTCTGAGTTTGTCATTGAGGTATAAAACATATGGCGTGAAGCCTGAAATATAAATTCAGGCTCAAAAAATGTTTTTGCGCGGGCATACTGTTGCGCTCACAATTTCACTTGAATTCACAGAGGACTTATGGAGGCGTGCCCGAAAAACTAGGACCCGTTTTAGACGGTGATTCTTTGGGTCTCAAGCTACAGCCCCTCTCACAACATCAGAATCATAACCACGATGACTATGATGTATCACAGGTGCGTGAACAAAATCCTTTTTCCAGGCTAGAAGTGTACGACTCGTCTAAAAAATCGATTGCGAGGTTGTTTAATAAGAAGAAGGATGCGAAATCAGAGGAAGATAGCAGCGAGTACCATGAAAAAGAGCCCAAAACTCCACGAAAAACACAGAAAAAAAGTGGCAGTAAATGGAGAAAAACTAAGAAGGTCTACAAATATTTCATGAACTCCCAAGAGTTAATAAGCTGCGCCATGCTTAATTTACCTGGCTCTTGTAACCCACGTGGGGACCCACCATGCAGGTATCCAAAAGCACAGTAAAATAATCAGAAGTAGCCAAGACTGCCGAATGCAGTACTGTTACAATTCTTACCCACAAATTTCACACGCAGCAGTAGCGGTGCCGGAAATTCCTTTCACTAAACCATTCATACGTTAGACTATTGCGACGAAAAAGTTCTATTTCAGGAACTGCCACGTGGCAAAAACTATAGTAATTCCCTTAGAGTACGATACTACTCATCTTCTCTTTTGCAAAAGTAAAACTACCCAGTTTTTCTTGCGTAGCTGGAACTGCCATGAGCATAATCGCTGACTAAGGTTATATGCAGCACAGCTACCATATTTTGTATGAAACTATGAAGTTCAGATGTCAATATGAATTTAAGGAATACGCTTTTCGGGATTGAAGCGAACAACGGGTTTTTCAACAAAGATTATCTTTGCTGCTAATGAAATGTGAGCACAAAACTCACATTCCCAACTCTGCTCATAAAATGCTGCGAAGCGGTTATTTCGCTGTTCACTGCTTTTTTTAATATTAGAAGAAATTGACGCGAATTCTGTATTCAGGCAATGCAAATTTAGGTTTCACCTTGGACATACCCGTGTTCCACTATGTAAGGTTCAAAATATGCCGTCTCCCGCAGCTTTTTTCCACTCTTGAAATAAATTTAGGAAATATTACGACGTTAAGCTGCTTAATTGAATTAGATTTTTAAATCATTGCTGAATCAGCCGCTATTTATACACTTTCTATCCAACTGTATTGCTGAATTAGTTTTTATCTGCAGGTCCTAGTGATGACAGCATATTTCAACCTCAACCAGGTGAGATCTGGCGCTATGAACCACTTTCGCCGCTTGGGAGTCCGTATATAGGCATTTGTGAGATTATACAACTCAATTATCCTGGTGAACTTAGCCAAGAGCGCTCAGGTTATCATAATAGATTAGATGAGCTGAGGCCCTTTAACGACCATGTACTAGGTCCTCAGGCACTTCAGAGCTCTCAAAGCGAAGACAAAGAAACTAAGCAAGTTGACTGGGTCCCCCTTGCAATTTTTATTTTCGCGGCTATTTTACTACTTATAATTGTTATACGACATTTCTTCATGTAGAGCAATACCCCTGGCGAAATTCACGTTGAACAAAAAAATTTGTTCAAAGCAAGCTGAGCATGGGGGGGCGCGGGTAAATTTTTTGTGCTCTCCTAAATTTTAGAGAGCAATCATTTTGACGAATTGCAGCGCCTTTTCTTTTTTTATAAACATTCTGACGATGAGTTTTTGGAATTAATTTATTTTTAGCTTGATGTGAGCGATGCAGAGTATTCTTAGTTAACGGGTTTGCACTTGGGGACTTCGATGGCATGGGTATAATTCTCAGCCAGAAAAACCTTGTATGAAAGAAACGTTAAACTACAGAGCTAAATTGTGCTGCCACTAGCATCTACGAGAGTTATTGTATGTCATACCTTATGTGAGTCTCTATTTTCAATTGAATGAGCAGTAACACATTAGCTACTTGCTGGAAGTGGCAGTGGCACTTTGGGTCTGAAGAAGACAGTTTGTCATTTTGTGTAAACGAACGTAACTGATATAAGGTGTTAAATGCATCAGGCAGGCGCTCCTATAAGAGAGTATATCCAATTGTCGAAGTTTGTCGTACGGGTATCAGTTTAGCGAGTAGAAAGCGCAAAGTATGATAGGACTGCTTTTATTTTCAAGCATTTTGTGAATATTGCTGTATGAATTACTTTGGTATGCACAATCTGCATTCGACGCTAGCGAACCCCATGGAACCATGCATTCCCTGGCATACTACTGTTATGAAGACTGCACCTTCCATTGTTGAGATTGGTTCGTTGAAGCTGTACCGTGAATCGGCCCAGCAAGGGAAAATAAATCCTGCATCGCAACTAAGAATGAACTTCAAATATTAAAGAATTAACGTTGAATTTTGCGTACCCAGCCTGCTATGATAAAGTCGCTGGAAAAACAGCTGGACTTCTGATGAAGACCACTAATTAAATATGCAGTTCCTTGCTCCAGTTGTGGCACGAATTTTTAGGCTCAACAGGATATTCATGAGGTAGAAGACTTTTATTAAGTATGTCATCACAGTTTTGTGTTACAGAATAAAGTGTAGCAGGAAACTGTGTATACATGGCTGACGCCGTTATAGATAAATACGTCGTGATCAGAAAAACTACTGATTGCCTCTACAGGAGTAGCATCGTAACTCACAGCCACGAACTATAAGGATTTTCAAATGCCCATTGGACAGTACGATGTAGATTTTTTCCATAAGTCATCAGGTTAAATTCAGTGAGTACTAGGAGGTATGCAGGGGATTTGTTTAGCTAGCCATGGTGGAGCACCCGCCGCGTTTCCTAAAAATCTGATTTGCGCCTGCTTCGACACCTATTCATCCGCGGAAGGCCCTCTGCCCTTCTCGCTGGGGGTACATTCAACATTAGCGATATAGGTACATTCATGTATAATATCAAGTTTCGCTGCTTTCAAAGAGCAGGCAGACTAGTACTGATTAAAATTTTTTTATTTTCTCACGCCTAAGCTTCTGCAGCTTAATTCTTTCTTCCCAACACTCTCCAGAAGGAACTAAGCAAGTTCCCTCGAGCATCAAGGCCGTACGCGCAGAATTTTAGTACTTCCCATAGCACCCTATGCGCATGACTCCTCTTCAAAAGTAGCTGCTCGTTGCTTCTTCGATTTTGCAAACTCAAAACTGCTTATATGACAAAAAAATGAGTGTTTTGCTGCCTCAGTCATTACGCTAAGAAGCTATCCATTTAATATGACCAGAAGTCTAGTCTTAAAAAACTCTTTGGCTTCGCTTAAGAGCTAAAGTTCTTGTTCCTTTTCAAATATATCGAAAGAAAATGCAATAGCGTAGTAAGTAGTAACATAAAAAAGTTCGATATAATTTTGATAGAAACCTTCATTGTTTATACAGAACACGGCATGTTCACACTGCCTTCAGAACACAGGTGCTACGAACTGCCAAAATTTCATTATTTAGCGGGGATAAAAAAAAGCTACTCATAAAATTGGCTATCACAAAGGAGTTTAAGGGTAATGATACACATCAGTCGAAAAAAGCAATAGCAAATGGGGAAAACTGCATCGGCGGTGTCGATAGGGCAGTTGTGGGAGACAATTTACGACTACCTTGCAGTAGCGCAACAACCTATACAAAATCCTTAAGCGCTGAGCGCTGCTAACACAGCATGTAATTCGAAAGTATATATTAAAAACTGGGGATATCCTGCCTCTACATTATTATATAGCCTTCTCAAGCTGCTTTTCTCATGCGAACATCCCGTTAATAAGAGGGTATTAATGCATGCTCGGTTTCAATGAACCGACTCTGTTCCTTTAATTCATGACATGAGGAATTACTAAATAAAAAGACTGTTTTTCCAAGATGTAGCGAGGGAAATATTACATCTGTAAGGCGAGCTAATCTCTACAGTAATCATCAAGCTTTTCGGTCAATCAAACAAAATATCTGACTACTCAGCAGAACACTACCAACTGAAAAAACCACAAAATTCTAAAATTTATCCTGTGGCCTGCCAAAGTTTCTCTGAATGCCTCCTACGCATATAGCGTCGCATTACCGTATTTACAAAAAAGCATTCCTCAATAAGCAACTAGCAATTATTAGGCTACTAAGACAATTTTTGCCGGATCAGCAAGTGGATACAACAATCCTTCTCAATGTTTTGCATACTTCTAAAGAGATATTTATGTTTATAACTAAAGCCTGGATAAATCAGCGTGACGAAACAGCAAATGCAAGGAAACTTTCATAACATGGGATACAAGTAAAATCACTACACTATGACCACAACCATTAAGCTCAGAGCAAATTTTAGGCGGAAAATGAAAATAAAAAAGTTGAATACTGTAAAGTTCACCAGCAAGAATCAGGTGCTATTTAGCTACGTGCTAGTGGCGCAAAAAATTTTATGGACAACTAATAAGATTAGCTAATATTCAGGCAAAAAAGCTGTTCGATAAGAAAAACAGAGAAGTAAGTTTTGAAAAGACTAAAAAACAGCAAAAAACAGATCCGGGTGAACACACCGGATAAAATAAATAAAAAAAAGAATAGCGCAGTTGAATATTCAAACTAGCGAAGAGCAAGAAGGAACAAAAGTTCCCTGAGGGTAGTTTGAGTCATTTCAAACCTTAAATAAGCGTAGCTCAACAGAAAAGCAAGAATGCTTTTTAGATCTAATTTCATACCAGTAATTTGCAAGAAAACCTTTATGAAGCTTATTTATACGGGAAAAGTTAGGAAGGTGGGTCTTCAGATATTTCTCAAAAAAGTAGTATTGCTTATATAATGCAGAAATATCTACTACTTCAAAACTCAATATTCCACATGATAATTCGTGCAAAGCACTGATTTAAAACTCTGCTAGTAGGCAGGAATTGCAAATAACCGCATTATCTAGCAGTTATAACAAGACTAGAACTTTTTTTCAGAGGGCTCATGCCCCTTAAAAAGCATCAAAGAGAACTCAGGTTGATATGATGCTCCGGCTAAAATTAAACTCTCCTTCAAAAAAACTACCGTTAATACTATTAATAAAAGTGTTAAGACCTAAAAGAATTAGAACCATAATAAGGCATATCTTAGGAAACACTAAAGAACCGCAGGGCAATTTATAGGTACTAATACCAAAAGGGAAAATTTAATAAAACAGCAAAGCCTTATTGATTCTGTAGCATGTCTCGAAGCCTCATTCACAGAAGTCCTGTTAGTTTTAATATTTTAATTGCGAGATAGTCCATTTTAAGAGCCTTCAGCTATGCCTTTCTCTAGTAGAAAACAACTAAAATTTTTTCTTGGTAAGGGCATCATTAAGGGGAATGACTCAAGATTATAATTAAGGGTCTTTGCAGATTTACTCACGGAAGCTTCTGAATTAAAATGGGAATGCCTCAAAATTTCAACCTCTGTGTTCATACCATCCTGCAGTAGCTCAGCGGCAGAAACAGTTTCAGGCAAGTCAAACACTCTTGAGTAGGCAGCTCCAACATATGAATCCGAAGATGCTTGTTTTCTTACATCTAATCTGCGTAAATCATGAGAATCTGGTGAATTAATAAGAGGAAATCCAGCACTCGAGAAACTACTCTGGGAAAAACTTTTATTATCAATAAAAGCTGAGTTCCCAGTTCTTGCACCAGAATGCCTATCGGCGCCAGCGGCTTTTTTCTGCTCGTTCTTCATACGAATTTTAAAGTTTTTAATACCTTCTTTAGAGGCTCCCATTAGCGGATTCATCTGGGTTCCTCCGTCAAGCGGAATTTCTGAAGAGTTTGAAGGCAGCTTTCTAGAAGTTAACTGGCCCAAGCGCACATTGGGTTGATGCTTACTATGAACTCGGCCAGGTTTAAGCGATACAACACCTTTCTCTAGGGATGTATTTTTCCTGGAAATTTTTTTCGATTCTACAGCATTTGAACTCATCAAAATAAAATCAGAACCATCTGTCTTCCTGCGTCCCTTAAAATGTTTAGAAGTCGTAGCAAAACTATTTTTTGTCATTAACGTGTTTTTCCTATCTTTATTGACTCGATCACCATCCTGAATGCCAATACGCAGCCTTGATTTTCCTTTTTTGTGGTGCTTGCTTTTTTCTAATGGTATATTACCAGCCTCTAATCTGTCCGTTATAGCTTTAATATTCTTGTGTTTAATAGGCAGTTTCGAGCACATTGGGTTCAAATGTAGTGAAGCTCCGGGAATCCCTTTGAGACCACCTCGTTCTGGTAAGGTTTGCACCAAAGGGTTGGGCAGAGCTTGAATACTTTCACGTTGGCTTATCGACAAATTTGTATCTTTCGACTGAAAAGATTGGGAGGACATTTTATCCCTTGTTTTTGCTTCATAATTCAATTTTGTAGAACCCAAATGATGCTCGGATAAGCTAGGAAAAGAACGAGTATCATCCGCCGAACCAATAGAACTGCTATAATTGCCTACGTTTATGTTTTCATTTCTTGCCGCCCAGGATGCTCGAGAAACAGTTTCTTCCAAAACAGTATTTTCCAGAGAAAACACATCGAACCTTGAAATCTTATCCAAGAAAGAACCTTCCTTCCTAATCGGTTCATCATACGCAAAATTTATGTTTTTCATTATTCTAGCCTGTTTAGGTCTAGAGAATCTCAAAAGCGAAGTTCCCAATACACCCTTGATAGCATTTTGAAAGCATTCCAGTATAGCCTCGCTGGAGCCCATTAGAATGGGAGAATAACTCAGCGCTCTACGTTTTTTAGATAGATGATCACTATCATGACTTTCAGAACTTGCAGCCTGATGCTCTTTTGGAGCATCACGTGGATTTTTTGCTGGCAAAGTAGCGAAGCTTGGTTTCTCTATATTTGAAAACGAATCCCTTGTAGTAACATTTAAAGGAGCAGCATTGGTCACATGAACTTGCTGCGGTGCCTTTTCAGTCGTAGCTGCCTTCAAATTTGAGGCACTAAGCTGTATCCCATTGGCCTTCAATTTAAGTCTAAAAAAAGCTACTAATTTCATCAAGAAATTTCCTAAGCGGTTGCTCAAATCGTTGACCTCATTTAAACAATCCTTACTATTCAGAGTTTCAAGAATCCTTAGTTTAGCTGCCAACCGCTTCATCCAGACAAATAAATGATAATCCAGCCCTTCTATCTCATAAAAGGCATACCATGACTCAGGAATTCGCTTAAAAATAGCAACAGAGCGATTACACAATTTTCTGTACAAAACAACATCATTGTTTGATGCGGTAGCAGCTAATCGCGCGGCCTGAAATATAAAAGGGGAGACGTCACGCGTGTGCTTGGGATTCATTGTGCAAACCGGATATATACTATCAGCAGGCACTTTATCCTGGTGGTGGGATTGTATTTTTTGGATTTTAAAGAAAGACGAAACCTGCTTTTCTGGATTATCACCTCTCAACGAATCGCCAGATTTCTGTAGTCTAGTGCTTTCCGGGAGGTTCATTTTATTGACATGAAATTTTTTATTCGATGAGGTATCCGTCCACATCAACGTTGAACCCATGCCTTTCCGTTTCTCGTTAAAAAAATTCCAACCCGTCAAATTTGCACCACCTAATTCATCATATGCTGCTTGCTCAGAAGTTGTGAAAAACTGGCCATATAAGTGCTTGCTGCCTTGTAATGAACTCTTGCCAATAAGGGCGCTCTCTGACTCTGGATTAAGAGATCTGCAATCATGAAATATTTCGCTGTGAGCCTCAGCTAAAAGCTGACGACCCACACATTTCAGGTAAAATTCGCTGGTGAGGTAGGAAAGATTTTCAGAAGATAAAATTTTATTAGCAAAAGATGGAAGATGATTCTCGGGATTTCTCCAAGAACTGGACAAATAATCGTTTTCTTCCAAAGCAACAGACTGTGAAATCAAGCTTTTTTGCAGGGGAGCCATCTTCAATTGATTGACTCTACTTTTTTCATGGAACTTGTTGATTCCTGAAGTATACTGTAGCTGCGGTACCGTCTTATTGTAACTGTCGAAAAGGCTAAAATCTGAAGCAACTTGGAAATCGAAAGGTATCTCGGGGCGCCTGCGGCGATATGGGGGAAGAAAAGAAATTACTGAGTAAGGATTGCCTGATAACGCAGTATCGGTTGATGAGAGTAGCCCTCCTCTATTTGGGTCAAAAGTGCAAGATCCAAGATAATTAGTAGGCAACCAATCATTTTCAACATAAGAAGCCGTGGGAGGGGGTTCTCCTGCAGCAGGTCCGAACTGATAACCCACATCTTGAGGCGCCTCCAACGGAGCTAAGAGTCCCCCATGGACAAATATCTTCGAATTTTCAGCCACCGGACGTTCTTTAGATAAAAGCGAACTAGGTTGTTGTATCCAAATTTGAGACACCCCAGTAAGAGGAAAAGACCTCAAAGCTACAGAAGTTCCTAGCTTAAAAGACTGCTCAACATTCCTTACCAACCTCTGCAGGGATGGGGCTCTTTGAGCGCGAAAGTTTGACAGAACTATTCGCACCTTTGATAGTTTATCTTTATGGCAAGTCAGGTTAAGCTTTGTTCCTGTGTGAGCAGTCGCGGAATATTCTCGATAAAAAGAAGAAAGAAAAGACAAATTTGAAGATATTTTCCTAGCAGTTTGCGCAGTTTCAGGGCTTAAAATGGAAGAAAAATTCCCAATAGAGGGCTGATGATGCGAAGAAGGAGCATCTTGGCGTAATATCTTCGAAAGACCTACATTTTCATTGATAATTTTTTTCATAGCTGCAGTCACTGTGTTCTCGGAGACGAAGAACCTTTGCAGCGCTAGATTAGATCTGGTGAGAGATGACCTTTTGAAGTGATCCATGCTAGTTAAGTTACCTTTAAAAGCTTCGAGTGAACCATCATGATGAGGAGCAGCTAATAAACAGTTTAGAGACTCGTCAAATTTTCTTTTCTGAGCAAGTATCTCTGAAATATTTAATTTTATAGAACTAGCGTGCAGTGGCTGCATACGATCGCTAACACGCCCGTTTCCCATTAAATATGCCGGCAGAATGAAGTCAGCATTCACTAATCCATATCCGAGACCATCAATATTAGATTCATCGCTTGAAAGAAGCTGGGTCTTCGTACCTCTCTCCTTGCCAGACCCTGTACTGTTATTATCCGTACAAAAATCTTCATTCGAACTCATTGCATCCGATGTATTCAAGAATGTGGGTGGCATACTCTGAGGGGTAGAATTTATTTTTATATGCGCATAGATCTCATCATCGTCCTGAGGACCCAAGACTGCTTTATCTTCTTCCATTACGTGGGAAGCTTCGGAAGTTTTAAGTACTAAGCCTCGTGAACGAGGCTCCTGGGATACAACATCGATCAAAAGACTTCCTACAGCCTTCTTTGGAGCCAAAAAGCTATTCTCTGGAACTAAACTAGAATCCAGTGATAAACCTTCCTTATCTGTAAACTTCTCGGGATTCACCCAACTCCCTGAAGCAAAAAAGGCTGAATTAGAGAGAATATTTGGCTGGGAGTTCATACAAACAGCAGAGTCGCAATGTGAGTGTGCGCAGCTTTCCGTAGAGACATAGCTCTCCCATGATTGTATGGAGCCAGAATTGCCAAAAGCCGGGGAAGAAGAAATATCAGAAGAGTGGTCTTTGGTAGAAAAGACTTTCAATTCATTCTTAAAAGTATTAGCTGATGCAATATTGGAGGGAGAACTTAGCAGATTCCCGAATCCTAATGTGTTTGGCACTATAGAATTCGCACTTTCAGTATAATTCTTTGCAGTTAACGAACGTTTCAGAAGCTTTAGTTTTTCTGTATTGTTTGTGCAAGCTCGTAAAGCATGCTTTTCCGGCCAAAATTTATGGTATGGCGCAAACTTTCCTACAGTATTCCGAAGGGTGTCGAGTGGCAAATAGTCTACCTTGCTATTACCCATTATTACTTCATGTGTTGTCAATGAAGATTCCTCCACCTCAGAATCTTCATTATCCCATGCATCCTCCGTTTCTATATTCTCTTTATTGGTCCCCAGGGGGGGAAAATGCACATAAGACTTTATATAAGACTGGTCAAACCTCTCTACCCAATCGTGCTCAAGCTCTACAAAGAACTTTTGATGTGCTGGTAGAGCTAGTATACGGTCCGATTGTGGCACACTCATCACCTAATAATAAAAGACAGATAAAATCGCAAAATTTTAAAAACGCAAAACTACTGTGAAGAAGCTGCCCCACTCTGATCACTATAGCACATGCAATAGATGATAAAGTGGGGGAAAAAGGTGCTTTCATCAATATTAACACACTATATAGTGCTTCTAATCTAGCGTGTGTTTATATATGTTTCACACAAAAAAGCACCTTCATGGAACCGAAATTTGTATCCCCTCACTACACAACTATAGGCAATATCATCGAATAAAAGCAAATAATCGAAAGAAGCGCTGAATAAACCCTATCCACAAAGGAGGGACAAAAAGGGCAGATAGCGTATGTAGGCATTTTTGCGAAAACAAAAACTTTCAATTGAATATAACAGTCGGTCTCTACCACAGTATATAGATATATCAAGCAACGCTTTAGTTGACCTGAATAAAACTTCCCAAAGGGGATTCATTCAAATTTAGACGCTGCACGATTCCTGTCTTGGAACTCATTTCGTAAGAATCAATTACCAACAGAACTGCATCATCCTGGAAAGCAAAAAATGATGGTCTCAAGAAGATGAAATAAACATCAAATGAGACTGCCCAAATTGGTGCACACACAGAAATACAGACAGATACATACACAGAGATACACCCAAACACACCCACACACACACACAAAGTTTAAAAACAGCAAACTTATAAAAAAATGGGGCGAAGATTTTACAAGAGTATCATCCAAAATCTTAGTGCAACCAAAGAGTAAAAAAAGTAAAAAAATGAGTGGAAAAAAGTGAATCTACTCACAGAATCCCACGCAACAAATTGTATTTCTTAGCCAATCATAACGTTAAAGCTCCTAGAATTCACACAATGCAAATCCCTAACTAAAAACTTCAACGAACACACGAAATTTCGCGCTTTCTAAACACATTTCTGAGCATAAAAGCGGTACGTCTTATTATGGCACAATACATATTACATGCGAATTTAACCATAAAAGCTTCAAGTGGCAATCAATTATTAACAAACGTAGGAAGCAACTTTTCTAGAATTTTTGATGGTATCAAAAATTCTAGAAAGGCAGGCACGCTGAATAGTTAAAACAAAAAGTTTATGAGAACTGCAAAAAGCAAGTGAGAGCTGCAGCGATTGAAAAAAGGACAAAAATGTATAAATCCAAAGAGTGAAAACAAAGGAAGAAACTCAGATTTAGAATAAAAATAAATTGCAGTTTAGTAAGCATAAATTTATAAACAATTTTCTAGCGAGAAACTGCCCGAAAAGCTGCTATGAAAACACTTTTTAAGTCACTCCATATATATGCCACATAAGCCTCTCAAAATGTGATGTTTCAACAACAATCAACCATAATCTTACGCAGAAATCTTCATCTGAAGAATTTCTTTGTGTGTGTACATCCATTTTCTTTTTGGAGTTAACACTGCAGGTATGGGAGGAGGAGGAGGAACCGACGGTGGAGCAAGCCTCCATTTCATAGCTAAATCCTCATAAAAAAACTAGATAAAAATAAAACAAGGAATTGTTCTAAGCAACATCAAAGCTTGGATAAAACTACTACTGAGTGCCTAAAGCGTGAGAGGTTCACACTACCATCTATCGGCGTTTCTATGCCTGAAAAAAAATTTCATCAAATGATACTCCAAAGAAAAAAAGGAATTGAATGAAGGATCGAATGTTTGAGATCGCTTAAATAAAGATTATGGCCCACATTCCAGATTATCTCTCAAAACACGCAAAAAATTCATTCCAAATGGTGCAAAAGGCTTCGTTTTGCTAACAAAAAGCATGAAAATCCTTCAAATATCACGAAATATCCTTGAATTCGTAAAAAGCTTATAAAAGAACTCAATCGTACCAAAAAAGCCTATTATTTAGCCTAAAGCTGCCGAAAAAATGAAAAATAGCTAGAAATCTGTGGAGCTAAAGCTAGAAGAACTCCTCTATATAGGCGTGCATCAATTTCGAGTGCACGGGCAAAGAGGGCATACCGTTCCTTGAAGATAAGAAACATATATCCAAAGTAACGAAGGATCCGCACTAAAACAAGCAGTCAAGTACTGCTCAACCTGCCCAACTCCACCTCCAAAAGGAAGCTCAAATTGCAACAGCATCTTTATCAAATCCTCTTCATCCTTGTTCAAAAGATTCAAAGCTACAAAAAATGGGTTACAAAAATATTTTAATAAGACGATAGCATATGGTACGTCAAAAAAAAAAATTCTCTTCCAACCATCTCGAGGGTTGAAGTGTGTTTCCCATAATGGATGTGTGAGCGAGCGTCTGCTGGTGTGTGTGTGTGCTACTTTCAATGAATTTAGAGACGGAATTAGGGCTGTTAAGATATTTCTTTTCCTACTGAAAAGAACTCCATAAAGAAGGGCAATAGAAGGGTAAAACAAGCAAACAAAACTCACGCTGCAATAAGCGAAATGAAATAATCTAGAAAAAACCTACAGAAATACACACAGTCAAAAAATGAAAATCAAAAACATACTCCAAACATTGGGGGAAAAAATTCGCATCTTCAAATAAAGTGAAAATGCAGAGTCAAGTAGTACCGACGATATTTGCAAACAAGAGTATCGAAACACGCACAAACAGAGTACGAAGAACAACGGTATCACAACAAACATAAAAAAGCATCGAAAAATGTGCAAAATTATCACAATACCTTTCAAGCCCCACAATCTCTCTTTATTTGTATCTCTCTATCTTCATCCCACCACCACCCCCCAAACCCTCTCTCTCCAACCTACAGCAGCCTCCACTTGCCCTATCTTCCAACATTTTATCTTTGAAGAAAAAACATATTTAATTAGAGAATAAGCTGAAGCACACACACCTGCCAAAATTTCAACTACACTACAAACCCACAAAAATCATAATTTTTAGTTTACTAAACTTACAACAGTTTCAATATATCTTCGCATATTCCAATAGTATAGCATGAACATTACCTGAAACAGTTGGAGAAGTATCATGAAAAGACTTGTGCTCATCTTCTAAGCTCCAAAAATTTTCCCATATCTCACTAGGAGGATATGACAGCTTAAAGCAAATTATTTTTTCATGCTGAATCCCCATTATCATTTCGCCATCCAGACGAGCAAGCAGTTGGAAGATATTACCAGCAGAGCCGTAGCGAATCCTACCAAACATTGAAAAATTTCGAGCACTTTAAAGAGAGTAATGGTGAAGAAATTACACTTTGAAGTAGCTCATTTTTATCTTTTATTCTTATGCTACACACTGTGCTGATATACTAGCAAAATATATAGATATGATATACCATATTACAGACAATTATAACACACAGAAATGGCACACACAGAAATGGCACACACAGAAATGGCACACACAGAAATGGCACACACAGAAATGGCACACACAGAAATGGCACACACAGAAATGGCACACACAGAAATGGCACACACAGAAATGGCACACACAGAAATGGCACACACAGAAATGGCACACACAGAAATGGCACACAGACACTCACATTCACACACACACACACAGACACTCACATTCACACACACAGACACACACACATTCACACACACAGACACACACACAGACACAGACACAGACACACACAAATACACAGAAACTCAGAGATACTCATAGATGTCCTCATGCACACACACATATTTTTCTATAGAAAAAATAAACTACTCGGCTAAAATTCTACTCATTCATTCTATACTATTTCTTCTAATCCATTCTGTATGCCTATATGATATTACTTCAAGCTATAAATTTTCTATAAAAAAGCTATTATATACCAAAGAAAACAGCCTTTTCTTTCTCGTCTTCCTCAAAAAAGACGTAATAACAATAGTAAAAACATTGAGGAAGAATTTATAAACAAATCTTCAATTTATAGATTTCATTAAGATCTTCTTTCCAATAAAATCTATCCTTTTAAAACTGTAAATTCCATGGATTTAAAAAAATGAAAAAATTGTTTGTTAAACGCACATGTCAAGATGAAGTCCCTTAACTTGCATGAGCTTGAGAGTTTCTTCTAAATGAGGGCAAGGATTTGATTTTATAATAGGAACAGTAATGAGTTTTTGCTTGTAGAAAAACGTGTTTTTGTTGAGAATTGTTTTCAAAATTAAGCTCTCATGGTAATCATCAGAAAGTCTGTTTTGACTTAACTTCTGCAGCTTCTGAGGCAGATTTATAGTGGTCAAAAAGTGGGAATACCAAGTGCAAAAAAAAAGTGGGTCGTGGTGTATGTGCTGCTGTGTGTGTGTGTGCATTGTTGAATGTGTGTTTGCTATTGTGTACGTGTGTTTTCGCGTGTGTGTTTTCGTTCTTTTCTACGCATATTCTTGCAACTGTGTGCATTCCTGTATTTACATGCATTGCTGAGATAATAAAACAGCGAATCAAATGAAAGCAAAAGACATCAAATACCACCAAAGAGAAGTCCACTACTCCAAACAAACTACTACGATCGGAATCCTTACTTGGAAAGTATTCTGTTATGCAGGTCCACAATAAGGATAAAGCCTATGGGTAAGCTCACAGCTACCAGCAAACGCTCAACTTCGTGGATTCGAAGAAGCTTTGAAACAACCGTATTTTCCACAACTTCATCGCTAAATCCTACTGCTTCTTCATGGTGTGTTAAAGAAGGCAAAAATGAATTTTTCCTATTTCTAAAGTCTTTCAGTAGATAACGAAATGAACCAAGGCTATCCCTCTCAAGATATTCTGCATCGATGACTGGCATCACACCTGCACTTTTCATATACAATTGATTGAATATTTCCGTCGGATAATTTTGAAGCTGCGTAAAAAGCGAGTCACTACTCTTTTCGCTTGTTTTCCTTCGAGGTATATTCCCCTTCTTTCCCTTAGCAGACAACAATCGCTCAAAATCATTCTTTGATTTCGGTTGAACTAAGCTTTCTGCTTTATAAAATGAAGCTCCAATTAGTTGCGATTCCGTAGTAAAACCATGAGTTTTAAAATCTGATGAAATTGAGGCGGCTGGTTCAGCGTTTTTAGCAGCTAGAACGGCAGTTTTAGTGACTTCATCATGAGGAAGATCTTCAAAAGAGATGCCTAGATAATCATTCTGTGGCATTGCATTGTTACTAGCCCTTTGATTATTGTGAAGCAAGCGTGTAGGATCGCATGACTTACCGCCGCCAGGGAAAACAAAAGATGATGAATCCTTACCAGGAGCTTCGAGACTTGAACCTGCCTTCTCAGAAAACATAAAATCAGCCGAATTTCTCAGGTCTTGCCCGATATTTTCGCACACTTTTATGCCTGATACCAAGGCATCTGGAGAGCGGCTTTCATTATCTGCGGGGACTTTCAACTGAGCAAAGGAGGAGGGGTTTTCTTTTGGGTGGCAATGATCCTGGTGATCGGCATCAGCCGTGGATTTTTGGATTCCAGCATCTTCAGAAGAAAAAAAACAACTTTGATCTTGTAGAAGAAACTCCTCCCTGCAAGGAGGGAGAAACGCGTGTTTTTCTAACAATTGAGAGCCTTGCTCCCCTATAAAGACATCTACTAAGCAAAAACAGCAAGTATTTTATTCTAGTGTGTTGGAAAAAGCAAGCACTACTCACCGTGCAAAACCACCAAGATTTTTCATCGAAGCTTGAAGAAGCGAGATATTCGAGTCTTTGGCAATATTTTCTTCAAGAGGAGCATAAGGAAGCTGCTGTTTCATTAATAAATTTTTGCTATTTATATCTGAGTCCTTGCATCTGCAAGAATCATCATCGAAATTAAAAAGCCCAGGTTTTTTGTTTTCCATTGCACTTACCAAGTCATATTTCGCTTGGTCAGGTGTCTTTACACTCGTTTTTTCCATCGACGAAGATAAAGACTCATTCAACATGCCACTGAGGCTTTGAGATGAATTCATTTGAGAGAGAATTCTATCTTCAGAGTCGGAATCAAAACTTGCATTTAACGGTTTGTTGTCGCTTAAATTCTGGTTAAGCAGTAGGGATGATGAGGGATATTCTAGGCTTCCTGTTCGCGAGATATCATCAGCGTTTGTGGTTTCAAAAGGAGGTGCAATTCTCTTTAGCACAGCATCTATTTCATGCAGACTAGCTTCAACAGCCTCATGACCAGACTGATGCTTTTGGGGAAACGTTTGACTATACGAACTAAAGAGCATGTCGGCTGTTTTGATGAGCTCTTTTTTTTCAGTTTGCAAAGAATGTTTGGAGGGAATGGTATCGCTTGGGGCAGAGCTGCTATTCCACGAGCCATCTAAACAATCAGAAGCAACGCTACCTCTGACCTCTCCAGCTATGGGCACCCCATTATTGATGTGGCTGGAAAATTTTTCTTTTTCCCTCACTGCATCCCCTTGAAGGGAATCCCGAGAAACCATGCTAGAAGAGACTTTTTGCGCTTCAGTTCTCTGTGTACCTACAGCTAGCGAGGGATGCAAGTGAGTATCCTTCATATTACAGCAGCTAGAAGGATCTTCGCTCTTTGTAGATTTATGCCACTGCAAATACTTAAATTTTGCGTAAGCATCTTGTTTAAATAAACAAAAACTAAATAGACCCTCTTTTTGCTGCCCTGCTCTAGTGCAGTTCAACTGCAGAGCGTCGGCCGAGAGTATATTTTTCTTCAATATGCTCAAAACTCTGTTCTTATGCAGTAAAAAAAGATACCGCAAAGGAGGAACTCCCGAAAAGCCAACAAGACATTCGACGATCCCATAGGGCACAAGATCCTAGAAAGGGCAATGCAGAATGAAAAACGGTAAGTATGTCGCAGATAAGCAGCGACGAAGAGAGGTGTTCATCAGCACTCTATGTTAAGCATGGATTCTCTAAAATACGCGAAAAACACGGATTTTACGAGGAAACTGTACGCAAAAAATCTTTCTTTTGGCAAAACACTTCTTCAATAAAGGTGTGTAAACTTTTTTTTCAACATATATCTTTTTATTAACTATAGAACTCAGCCTCAATGCTACGAGTAGCCACGATTTTCACTCAGGTTAACAAGTAAACCACAAACACTATAAGCACCACAAACCCTATAAGTACCGATAATTGAAGCGCATCCTTAGAGGTCTCAATAGAAGTCCTTCTTTTGCTTTCTTCATGCGGAACTTGGCGACTATTAATCGAGTTTTTGGGGGCAGATACTCCGCTCCTGTCAAACGGCTGATGATCATGAGGAGCACAGAATAGAGTAGTATTGTAAGTAGAAAGAGAAACATGTCAGGAATGAGTTGAAGCGTCAAGACCTTCTCTGCAGAAGGTGCTGACATACTACATATTTTGATTTTCTTGCAGAAGGCGAATAAACACAAATAATCGGTTCTTTTCCCAGAAAAAATGAGTATTCCGTTTTAGAAGTTTCTTCTAATCAAAAGAAAATATGCAAAACACACACGAAAATAGCTACTTCAATACCAAAGAAGAGCCATGAGAGATTGAAATCTTTCGCTTTATGTCATTAAGATAAATATACGCACAAGTTTTGAGGTTTCCATGTTTCCTTAAAAAATGTAGCCCCTGGCGTGCAATCTCACCCATAAAAAAAAAAAAAAACACACACACACACACACTACTGCAACTCACACATAAATAGGCAGCTCTCTAAATATGATAAGCCACTTTAATGTATACACTGGCAATTTATACACACAAATTTAAGCTGGCAACCCTAAACGCTACAAAAAAAATCTTCCCTGTGGTACCTAAAGAGGTAAATGAAAATTTAAACCGTGTGTATCATTATCATAGCATGGAAGACTATTTTATCGGCTAAAGGATACAAATTGAAAAAATCTCCTTAATTTGAGGGTAAAACTGTTATAACATAGCAACTATGAACACACAGCGATCACACGAAGAACCTAGGACTAAGCAACTACCAAATTGAATAAAAGCCATTTCTTCAGACAGCTTTTTAGCAATGTGTGTTTTAGCCTCAAAGCTTAAGCCGCTAGCGATGAAAATATCGCATTAAATATGCATGTGATGGCATAAATGAGAATGTATTATTATTTGATTTTGACATTAAACCAATACCAAATGCTCATTTTTTCCATAATTCGAGGTTTTAAAAACTCCACGCTGGATTCAGCAACTAAGAAAGAGCGAAATATTGAGTATTATAGGGTGCTGCAAGTGTGAAGCACAACCTCAATAGGCTGATAAAGAAGTTTTTGTATGAAAAAAAAATTCAATTCGATGTATATCAACAATTGCATACAAAATTATGAGATACCTAAAAACCGCAAACTAGATAATGAAAGCAGCTTTCTACCCTAGAATCCTCTAAAAATGCGAAGATTAAGAAAAGTAACTCAATAGGAAGCGAAAGTAGCTGAAGAACATCACATTCTCTACTTGAATGTCATCAAATACTCAAGTTACATAATTTTTGAAAAAAATTTCATCGCCGTGTGGAGGCATTAAACACTCTTGTATTAACCAGCAATTACACGACAAAAGGATCTACGGTATCATATAAAGCCAGATTTTTCAGCACACTAAATGCATCCTTATTCCAGAATGATTTGCATAAACTGCGAAGCATCCCCAAAGCATTAAAAATCTCCGTTGAAGAAGCATAAAAACAAAAAATTCGAGGAAAGTTGACTTAAGGTCATTAAAAGCTACTATGTGTCTGCATGTGTGCGTTTGTACGTATCCTCTTCTACTAGGCTATGGAAAAAATCCGGAAAAATCAGCAATTTATACTGAAAAAGTTGAAAAGAAAAAATCTGACTTGCTCAGCCTTGTAGGTAGCTTAAATCACAAAGAGGAATGCAAAAATCAAAGCGATTATATCCATTTTAAATATCTCAAAGTACAAGAGAAACTGAGAATTTTCAAAAAGCACACTGAAATGACTGGGTATCAAATGAAACCCTAGAAATTGCTTCTTTAACAATACAGAACGTATAAAAAAGGTTTCCAAACTTTTTATATACTATGCTAGCAGTTACATAGAAGAAACGGAGTATAAAAAGCGAAATTACGCGAAAATTAACCCTGAAAATCAAACAAACAGCGTTCAAATTTATTGCTTAAGACTCCAAGACCTTAGCTAAGCTGAAGTTTTCGCAATAACTCAAGTTATCAAATAGTACCAACAATAAAAAGCGAAAAAGGTGTGGATGAAGAGTGTGTGATTCTCGAAACCTACGCAGCCAGAAGAAAAAGCTACCTAACTCCTGGATTTTCGAGTATAAATAGCAATCAATTCTAAATGAGCACGTTGAACATTACGAGAACTTGAAAATGCGATTGAAGATGAAACTTGACAGCGTGAAAATTGAAATCTGCTAGAAAGTATTAGAAAACGGTAAAAAGTGAGAGGAAAAGATATAGGTTTAGAGCTACAACTCTAACTGAAGCTATAAAAGCAGAGAAAGAAAAGTATAGTATGAAGCACCCACCTCTATACCTATTGCTAGCAAAATCAAAACTGAAAAAAAAAAAAGACTCTGGATATTTTAGGGTAAAAAATGTGATATTCGAAAAAAAAACAAATTCTCCTTCCGTATGAGCTTACCAATAGCAATCGCTTCAAGCTAGGATCCATAGATAGCAGGTTATGCTCAGGCAAAGAATTAACTTCCAAGGCATGCAGTAACTTAAAATTCTGAAGTTCTTTTTTTTCAACCTGAAACCAGTAGAAAAGAAATAAAAATGAACAGAGAGCTAGGCATTTGCAGGTACTGGAGTCCTCTGACATTGCAGATTTGGCTGAGAACTACGGATTCATTGAAGATGAAGAATATCCATCGCATAGCAACTGGGTAGTAGATAAATTTCCACACACACACACACAAGATATTTTTCTACTGGCGCAGCACTCCGCTGATTTTCAATTGATGGCATAAAACAGAATACCCCTAGAAACCACTTCATTTTGCATTACAAGCATCGCTAGAAACAGCAAAGACACAAAATAAACGCTAGTGTACAGTGAGATATATTCTCTCCCCCTCTATCAGATTGCCTCTTCTTTACACCCTTTCCATGCGTGTGTGTGTCTCTGCAGAAGCTTCTACAATTGATACTTCCTCTCTTTATATTTTTGATGACTAAAACTTGATTTTAAAGAAAAATGTGTCTGGCTGAGCTTCTTTTTCTTCACAAAAAATTCTAAGAATTGTCTATACTATATATTCTCCATCATCGAAATGGCGTAAAATACAGTGAAAAACTCGTATTCTCAGCAAAAAAAAACTTCCTAAAGAAGATACTCTGCAAATAAAAGCTGCGTAACTAATATACCATCATTAAACTACGGCAAGCAAAAACAGGAAAAAATCAATACTTACTAGGTTTTCAACAAACTCTAAATGTACGAAAAGCTGCGAATTCAACGTAGGAGCTTCTAGGTCTAGCAGCTTCACACCAGCATCCTTTGACTGCAAGCATAAAAATCTATCATCCACGGCAAATTCCATTTTATCACATACAAAATACTTTGGCCTTTTGTTTAATATTGAAGGCTTTACAAAATCCCTACTAGGATGCAGCCTTCTCTCATTTCGTATAGGTAGTATGGCTGGTTCTCCTGAAGAAAGTATTTCCTTCGAGTCTTCTTGACGGATGAAATCATCATTAAACACACAAGAAGCTTTAGAGAAATCTCTCGGCTGGTTTTCAATACCAAATTGACTGCTGTTGGGGGCAGCTTTACGCTGAGTATAAGCAGCTGATTGCGTAAAGCACATCCAGGGTGACTCTGGATTAGCAATACATGAAGAAGTAGTGGACTCTGGTGATATACCACTCAATAAGGTGTCTTCACTGCGTGAAGCTCGAAAGTTTTCCTCAGGAGGCACCTCAGGGGAACTATTCATACGGTGTGTTAAGCTTTCGCTTCCCAAAAGCTCATTAACAAATTGATCGGAGCTTTCCACTGGCCTACCTTCATCACAAGATTTCATATCGTAAGGCGTTATAGATTGTAACGAAAGATCGGAAGCTGACTCTTTAGAAAATGTGGTATCAGGTAAAATGTCGTAGGCATTGGTCGAATCCATACAGCCTACTATGATCTCTTCTACCGCACTATAATGCCTTGTATCGTACAGTATTACTGAATAGCCTCCCACCTGCCTGATATTCGGTTTCCCAGCACCTGAATCTGGCTGATTACATTCTTGGGAAGAACTAAACCCTCGAAGATCTGCCACTGTGGAACTATTGGTTCCTTCATGTAAACGAGTGTGATACGGCAGATTCGCACAAGAGGTTACACTCGAAGCAGTGACTTCATCATGATGGCTATTACCAACGATGGTATCTACCTTGCTAGCTTCTGCGTGAGTGGCGTTTATATTATGGGTCGAAACGCCAAATCCCAAATTATCATCATGAAAAAGTGGAGAAATAGTATCTGCAGAAACATTTGGTATCGCCTTTGCTTCATATCGCTCGTTTAGCACTCTTAGTAGCTTCTGATCATTAGGAAGTGTGGCAAGCGCGAAAAGATGGCCCTTTGAACTAACGGCGCCGCAGTTTATTACCCTTCCTCTATAATCTTGTATCTGCCTGCTTAAACGGCTCGCCCATCTTCGCTCTATACGACCATCTATTGCTATATTCATTTTAGCAACAGCTGGAACTAGGTAGTGCCACTATGGATGCTATTAAGCTCGAGGTGAAAGCAAAGTGGTCCGGTAAGCTGGGTTCCGTCTCAACTGTACGTACAAAGGTAACTTGAACGGCAATAAAGCTGATAATGATGACTAGCAGCACACTAGAAGCATGAAAAGTCGCGATTTTTCTATTTTATCATCTGCCTTAACAAACTCTGGAAAAATTTGATGGAAACAAATTTAGAGAATGCATTTTCATGAAAAAACGTCGAATTGAGGGACTATATTTTTAGTGTAAAACATATTATGTGAGTGTGTTGCTGATATTTTGGCACGGCTAAAATCGCATTAGATAGCATGAGACTATACCAAATACTTTTCGAGCTTCAAATCGATAAATTTCGTTGACGAAACAGCCATTTTAAGGTTAGCACCACCTGTGATATAACTCATCATCTTATGTAGGCCATATAAAGAATTAATGACAAACATACATAGGAGCACACATGGCAAGATAAACTTAATTTTTGTGAATAATCTGCAGAAAAAATTAACCTGTACGAAAATATTCGATAGTCCACGCTTCCGTTGCCAGAACTCAGCAAAATTGGGCTCAGTAAAAGCCTGAAAACTTGGCGAGCAGAAGAAGCTAAAGAAATCATTATGAGTGTTAAACTCAAACCTCGACACTATTAATCTCAAACTCAAAAAAGGGCTGCCCATCACACTTTGAAGTTGTCCTAGGTAAGGAATGGAGCTTCATAGGTGCTTGCATAACCTGTAAAGAAGAGGTAAACAATAGGAAGCACAGTTGAGTACGCTGGCTAGGTTTGTATGTGGCAGACACTGCTATAGAACTTTTATTTATTCACAAAACAAAATCAAAATTATTATTTTTTTCTTCTTTTTCGCAATTTTTTAATATATAGCTGTATATATTCCATACCTCGTGAGTTACCCCATAAATAAAGAGCTCAGGAAGTCTTAATATGGAATATGTTCTATCCAATCATATTTTGCAGCTGGCAAAAAGGGGGGGAATCGTGACGCGACACAATAGTCCAAAAGCTATAATGTGACGGGAATATTCCATCAGCAAATACGATACTTTCATCCATTAGTAACTCGCAGTTCATAAACTGCTCATTTCAAGCAATTTTAGGCTAAGGATTACTATGCCTTCAATCGTTTTTCCAAATGTCATTTATATAAGCATGTTTTTTGCGAAATCCCAACCCAAACAAGGTCCAATATTACAGGAACATAGCCCACTTAAAGCATATCTTCAACACTGCTGATGTGGTACGAAATGCAAGCAGCAAAGGACGCAAAGTGATTAATTTCCACAGGTTACTGCAGTAAGGGAAACGCTCACAAAATCCTAAATTTTTTAGCAGGAAAATATCGTAGCAAAGCGCATACATTTGGTTCCTTGCTTTGCCAGGTAGGACGAACTGAGAGAGGCGCTGGTGTCAGCAAGCATGATGCAAGCGTTGTAGCCCTTCAGCATATTATCGAAGGAAAACAGAATGCGTTGCGATCTCAAAAGTGGAAAGCCATATCTTTTTTTGAGTTGTTTAACGGCGGCTAACATATTCAAAATGTAGGATACTTCAATTTCTCTACACCTTTATAGCGCATCGTACTATCACATAAAGCTCTGGTCAGAGAATGAAGCCCTGCTCAGCTAAGATAACATTGCGCGAATACCTGGAAAGGCCTAGTATTACATAAAGCGCTAGCTACATTTGATATTGGTATGATAATTTCATCCTTTGGTATACCTGTGAAGTTACTTCTACTTACAGCATTACGGAAGGGGTTATCTAGGAAACATGCCCCTGTGACGAGCGCATCATATAGAACTTGATAGCTCACCAATTACCTTCGGAGAAATGCGATTAATCCCAATGAAGGGGTAACAGAACCTGACACCTAAAAAATTTTTGTCCACAGCGCAAACCTCGAGTATGCGGGAGCGGCTTCCCAGCTAACACACCTGCAAGAGCAGCTGTAGGTAATAGTAGTGACCAGGCTAGTCATCAATCTCTTGTAGATTAAAACGGATGGCTTCACTACTATGCTGTCAGGATAGCTAATGAAATGTGAAGATGCTTTCAGAATGCTTAAACTGCGAAGTTACAACTTACTTAATTTCTAAGGTAAGCTCCTCCTTAAGTGTGCATATAGCAACCCAGGAAAAGCTATCAGCAATCGCAGTAGGTATGCGGCTTGTTACTAGTATCAATAATCTATTGAAGCAATCTACTCATTTTTGACTAGATTGGGTAACAAATTTCCCTCCATGTTGATATTTTCAATATAGCACGTAATAAATAATCCTCCATGCTGATATATTCACTAGATTGCATCATATATACCCCTCTGGTATTCCCAAAAGAAAAGTCATCGCCAGGCTTTAAAAGCAAAACAAGTTTAAGAGAAGCTAGTCATCAGGATAACGACGTAATTTGATGTTCATATTTTCCCAAGCTCTAGCAACGAAAAACAGAACGGATCATCTATGTGGTATAATTCAGGTAACTTTTAGAATACATCAAGCTGTGCTAAGCGGCAACCCTGCCACTAGCCTAGACAAAATGTTTAATTCAGAAAAATCAGAGTTACACTCCTCCCAGTAAAAACTTGCAGTGCCACAGCAAAAGCAATTAGGATAGTATTTCTTGCTTGTTTAGATGTTTAGCTCTTATTTTTATGACTAATTAACGGAGAAATTTTCGGTAAGTAAAGTACTCAGAAAATAATCCAACGTATATACCGAATAATATTTTTAAAAATTTCATATGCATTTGCATGCTTTTGATTTTTACTAATGAATTTACACTATTATTTCTCATAAAATTTGTTTCTACATGAATTTTCAGTACTTCAAAAAGCTTCAATAACAATTCATCAGAATTTGTGCCGAACAAGAAGGCAATTTAAGATGCTATTGGGGATATTGGAAGCTTCAAATTACTAATATGTGCTGGATGAGCGTTTCCAGCTGTAAAAACATGCCAAAATTCTGGTAAAGTGACTTTATCTGGGGAATGTAAGGAGAAATTTCCTATATCACTGCCAAGAAAGGATAGGCGAATGGCATGGCCACTAGCAAATGTCCAAGCGACAGGCTCCAAAACAATCTCCAGCTTAAGCATTTCACCCCCTAATGAATGTTTACACGTCCTCTTATATGATAGAATGACATGATCACTTCAGATTTGCGTAAGTAGAAATTAGATGATTCAGGGCTATAACTTGGTATTGGTTAAAGCTGATATTTCTTTCATTCAAAACACACGTTTCCTCTTTGCTGAGTAAACTTCATTCCACAATGCATCCGCAAAATAATCAACAAGTAAAACAACTTATTCTATAAAAGCCATATAGATTTCACGAGTTATAAAGCAGCTAGGTATTATCATATTCCTCTTGTAATGCTACAAAGTCTTTACGTAGCACAAGCATAGAAAAAAATGCATAAGATTCTTTCAGATTCTATTCGTAATGGGCCAATGACGCATTAAGTTTATACCTGATATAGGTGCGAAATCTTCTCTTTTCAAAGAATACGAATTAAATCCCATAGAGTCCAAAGGGGATAGGTCAGAAAATTTAACGCTGCCTGTGTCCCGTCGGCGTGATGCCAAAATCTAAATTAAAAAATGCAAAGCAGGCACACCAAACCCAGTTTCGATATAAAAATATTAAGATACCTTATATTATTACAAATTAAGCGCTAAAAATCTCTCTCAAAAATTGGGATGGCACGAAAAATTATGGAGGCGCTCTATCAAGTAAATTCTTTTAATGAATTACATTCTTGTAGTTCCCCTGAATTGTAGTAATTCTTTTGCGAGAATGTGCTTACACGAAGGCTAAGATAAGCCCCACGCACACCTTGACATACCATTCAAATTATTTTATTTTTATTATTAGATGAGCTTTTCTAAAAAACAAATTAAATCACGCCTCTCGTCGCAACAGAATACTCTTAATTCACCTGGCCCTCTGTGACATAATGTGATACTCCCTGCTGCTTATCGACGTCTTCAAGGTATACAAAAATTGTCGCGTCCGTGCAATCATCAACAAAAATGTACAGGGTCAACAATGGACTTCCAGCTATAGAAATTGCTTCATTTAAACTTTGCGTGGCAAAGGATAAAGGAGAGGCAATTGATGCTTGGAAAATATTGAAAAAACTCCATTGATGACCACCTGCGTGCTCACGCCCTGAGTGAAAGTTTTTAGCCCTATTTTGTTAGTATTTGCCGAATACAAGGATTTGGCCAGGTTGCATTCTGTATGCTTACTTATTAAAAAAAAATTTTCAACATTTCAGAAACTATAGGCTCATCTAGTAACGCATAGAAATCGCATAGTTAAGGGCTACAACTAAGCAATCTCTTTGAAATGGTGGGAAAACCTCAAATTTCCGTGTAGACCCTGTACACTGGCTCCTTTTCCATCCACTACTTGTAGAAAAAGAACCTAAATGCTTAAATGGAAGCACTGCTCTAGCTTCCTTTGCGTATCAGCTATACTGCTTTCTAGCAAAATAGTTATCACGCCATGTCATAGTACGCTGATGGTATGCCATTTTTTATAAACATTTTATGAATGATTACAGCTAAATTTTACAAGCTCCATTTTTATACTAACTCAAGAAGCAGTCAACTGAATTAAGAATTAGCATTACAGATAGCCCGCTAGAAATGCTCGCTTTTGACTCTGGTTGGTTAAATCCTACGCATTGCACCACGGTGCTTGAATTTCTTTTCAAACTCTAGCAGCAAGACCATTGCGAGTGTAAACCAAAAAGTTGATGAAGTTGAGCATGCTGAGAATGACATCAGCAAAAAATTTATTGCTCCATTATATCATATGATTTCATAGAAAGGAAAAAGACTAAGTAGTAGAACTTTCATTATTTGGCTTTCAGTTTAGAAGCCATCTGCCAGATCCTATAGTGCAGGCCATGTGGTTTCGACGCAAACGGGTAGATACCTTCGCCATTTCTCGTGCAAAAACACGAAAGCATGGCTCAATGAGCACCATGCTGTGAACTGTAGTTAGTACCTGCTACTCTCTCGATAAACAGCCTGTTTCCATACATTACTGGTGTGCGGAATGGGTGCTGGGTTATTTGCCATCTGGTGAATTTACCGGCAGTGGCTGAGTAATCCACGGCGTAAGCAATTGGTGGTTTTGTTATAGCTGCTGCACTGAATGCCTCTACGCCGTCGTGATTCCAGTTACTTCCTGGCGTGCCCTTAAGCCAAAAGATTTTTGAAAAAGTTTTTATCATGCATTTCGCTTGCATACTATGACCTACGCTGTCATCCTCGAGAGTGGAAAGAGTATATGCATTTACATCAAAAGGCGGCCAAGCAGCAGTATATGAAAGGCTGATAAAGCGATTGTGAATAAAGGATAATAATGGGGGAATCAAACTGTTAGGCCTTGTAAGGAAGAATGCTACGATGGGAAGCCAATCGTGGATCAAGCTTTGAGGGAATATCGTAAATTTGCTTTTATAACTGGTTTTATTGTAAGCTTCGATAGTTGAAGTCTTGTCTAAATCTTTTTTCCTGCTGCTTATGCTTCGTTGAGCCTGCTGTGTAATGTCTATATTATTTAATCCTCTTGCGAAGGCTCTTAGTAAGTTCAACGGTGTCCTGGAAGCAGAAAGAGTAGTGGCGATTGTAATAAAGCTTCATGCCTTGAAGCGCTCGAATTGAAGCTTAGTTGCGAGTCCCTTCCCATAAATGGACCCAGCATCTGATTACTTGCATTATTGCACCGCTTAGAAAAACTTCATCATACCCATGTGGCAAATGCATCATTGAGCTGCTAAGGTACCAAATTCTACTGATAGTGCGAAAATTTTGCTCTGAATATAGACTCTGGAACCAAGTCTTGGTACCAGCTTTTATGGAGAGGAATTGGTCTCTTAGTTGGCTCCTTGCCTAGTTTCAGCGAGAGTGCATCATTGCTTAATTGAAATACTTTGTATTGTGTATCTTCGATAGGGAAGGTTTTGCCGCTTTTCCACCGCTCTTCATGAACCTGCCAGTAATGCACGGGTTCCTCTTCTAGAATGCGACCCCAGCATATATTTCTGAGCCTGCAATCCAAGAATCGTACGATATCTGCGTACATTGCCTTCTCAAAACAAGGAAAGGTACCACTATAAGGCGAGCAATTTCGCCTTCCGGAATGTGTCCAAGGTCCAAGAACCAGTTTTTGACTGCATTTAAAGATGTACTCTAGAATAGCTGTGACGTATTTTTACATATGAAGAAAATGCATCTCGTAAATAATTAGCGTAGCTTTATGAGAGGCATTCGTGGCAGAATCCTTGCAAAGAGCTTATTATTCAATGGATGCGAAGGACTATTTAGAATAGGCACAACCCGTCATTTTAAAGGCTAAAGATACAACTTATCTTTTTATGCTGGGAATGTCTGTTCAAAAATATAGCGATCAAAAGTTATAATATAGCGCTGACGCTCAGCAAAGCGCTAGAAAATGGTGCGATCGTGCATCAATTCGTAAAAATTTATTATAGTGATAAAGAGAAGTAAATGTTTGATACATCGATCATGTTTTTTGAAGCGTTGAAGGTCGTTCATTTATTCCCTCGCAAGGGAACCATATATGTTGTTTCAACATTTTAGGGCAGATAACACGGGTTTCAGAACAGATTCAAGTCCATTTTCTTACTAAATCTCCGGATTATGTTTTTTTAGAGTATGAAATAATTCAATAATTCCTCGCGATATTCCAGAATCACAATATCCGGCCGCGAAATAGACGCTGACCTATGTAATCAAAGAGGGAAGCGCTGACGGTACGCATAATCTTAGCTAATAAAATTGTAGTTTTCAAGTTTTATTTTTGGGATTCAAGGGGGAACTATAAAGCCTTAACGTTCATCAGATCCGTACATATACTAGAAGGAGCTTTTTTTAATAAAAAATATTTGGATAAAATATAACGAATTAACTCATTTGGCGGCTCAGCTAACTTTGTGATTTATTAGGCCCTCTTCTACTTCAGAGTTCAATCCAGTCGACGAAGCTTTCACCGAGGTTCCATCTTTTAACTGAACGTAATCATCGCTGAAATCAACGGAACCAATGGCGTCTTCCATTTTCCAGTTTTTATGTGAGCTTAGCGCGTTCCGAAGTGAGCTTTCACGGCCTTTTACCGGCATGATGTTCCCAAATGCGGTCAGAAACTGCAATCCAAATTTTAAGGCATAGTTAGGGTCGTGTTAATAAAAAAATTTTGTTTTCATGTGAATCATAACTTTTACACGACCTTGTGTTCAAGCTAGTACTAGATGTATTTTGAATTAAGGCATGCATTTTGACATTTAAGTCTATTAAAGACCTTCGTGGTCAAATAGTGACCTACAACGCCCTTGGCAGACGAATTTCACCATAAGTAATTTATTTTATAGCAGAGCTAATTCCATATAAAAGAAATTATTAGTGAAGCACACCAACATGGTAAAGCAAATCATTACTTGCCTTACTTATCCAAAAAATATATTCAGCATTTTCTGGCGAAAGGTTTGAACATGGCATATTTTGTAAGGAGAAGATGTTGTCGCCAAAAATTTTACAGCAAATACTAAATTGAGGCTATAGCAACTAAAATCAACTCGAATACAGTGCTAAAGCATAAAATGTGTTAAAGCTTATCATGAATGATGAAGGTATCGCTTTTATGTCTTTCATCTTACTCCCAGAGTTACGTGGAAAGGATACCGCCATACACTTCTTAGTAAATACTTTCTCGGGGTACCAAAGCTTTCAAACGTTTCAGTGAGTCCGGAATATTCTTTCAAGAAGGATGTCATTTGTAAACCTCCAGGTACTAGAAGATCATTTAGTATTGAAACTGAAAATAATAGTTTTATACCCTTAAACCAGCAAACTCAAAAATTCTCTGCGTATAGGCTACTTTAGCCTAAAAGCTTCGCCGCAATAGAAAGGAGTATTTCTATCATATGTGGAAGAGATACGCTGTAGATGCTACCATTACATGGAACTAAGCTATTTCTCAGTAAGAAAAATTTCACACAAATTCTAATTGATTGGATGCAAACCACTTTTCTTGGCTTAACATAGATTTGTACACTTTAGTAAAATTTGAGGAATGCGCTTTAGTGAATTTTAGTGCCAGTTAATAAGCTAGCCAAAAGATACTTTAAATGCGGTAGGTGCTTTACAAGTTAGGCAGTACATGCTCTGCAGTTTTTTTGTTTTTACTTCAAGGTGATATATATATAGGTAGTACACTTGGATAGGCATCAACAAAGAGATATTAATTGTTGGTGGAGTGCATAGGCAGCTGTAAATTTCCCTTCTTTGAACTACAGATGCAAATGCTCGCATCTTATGAGCATATAGATGTATAGATAGAATTTAATTTTCAAGAAGTTTGGACTATCCTGCACACTACTCAACCCATGATGCCTTCTCAGAGAAAAACCAAGTTTTCGCTAAATAGGCAGCTAGCCTGAGGTATGTTGACTCTTTTATAGATGTAATAGCGAATAATCCTATTTTTTTACCCTTAAGTATAAACCGCATTATAGGGTTACCTTTCTTTATCTTTTTATTTAATATGTAGAAATAAAGTAAGCACTTTCTATCCAATGTTAAACTTATTGTAAAAGCTGCAAATTATTCTTTTACCCCGCTTAAGGACGACGTTAAAATTTCATCAGAAATTATTTCGTGAGCAATGTTAAACTGCTTATATTTTTAAAATGGTAAATCGAGGAAAATCGATTTACAGATGATTAAGTTGATTGTAATTCCCTGTATTATATTGAACTTGCTTCTAGCTGTAGTATATACGCATAAAAACTAGTAAGAAACATATTTACCGGTGCTATCAGCAAAGCCAAGTCGATTAATATAATATTTTCTTCGTCTTAAGTCTCTGTTGCACATATTTTTAGATTTGTTAATACTTAAAATTATACGTATCCAATCTCTGGGGTTCTTTACAAGAAAATGGTAATTGGTACTTTATGTTGCCTTCGTACTTCCTTCAAATTTGATTTCCTCCACAATTTTTTTAGTGAGTATCATAGCTATTAGCAGTGAATTTTTATTGCAAAGCAGATTCTAGTTCCTGTTAAATTTTCGCAATATATTCTAGTTTTCTTTTTTTACCTGGAGTGAAGAGGGCTACCGTGGCATCAACACCTCCGCTAGAGGCAGCTTGTAACCCAGTCATCCCGTCGTACGAAATCCCTCCAGTAGCTATTTTCCCATTGCTCCATGACTGCATTTTTACCCATTGAATGACTTCTGCAAAGTCTCCTTTCTCAGGCTCACTTAAATCAACTGCTCGCGATCCAAAAGAGGCACCTATACAATTCAGTATTCATTGAACTCATCTTCTCGCAGAAAATGCTTGAGGAAAAAGCTTGAGATAACGCAAGGTAAACAAATTCGAAGCCCTTGCTCCTGAATTTCCTTAGTTCGCTGAAATTAATTCGTTGAAACTTATCAACAAAGTATGCTATATCTGTGCTAGTGCTATAAAGAAATTACACGCCATAAGGCATTCCAGTAAATTCCATGCTTCATGCTTCAAAGCTCGGCATTCGCCTAAAACCATAGCTTCTGAGCAAAGCCAGATTAGTTTGCATGTTTCTTGCTCTCATAGTAACACCTTGAGTGCCTTGTTCATTAAAATGTTGAAGCCTTAGCTATTTTAAAGAAAAGTTGTTAACTATAATTCTCACTAAAAATTTATGAGACCGACAAAATTTCATAGTTTTAGTTGCAACTATTTTTTCAAAGCTATCTAACTATTTTTTCCTTATTAGCAAGAAAAATTGAATTCACCTTAGGTTAACCCAAAGTCTTTTATCATAATGGAGATACGAGTTTTAGCTAGCATCTAAAAACTAGAATCAAATGCCATAGTAAAAGTCTCTGTGTTTTTGGAATTTTGCGCATTAAGTATGCCCCAAGACAACTAAGGAGCCGTGAAGCTGCCATAAATTGCCGCTTTTTTCTACATCTGTTGCTTTGGCGTTTTTACCTGTTCCGCGGGTGTCAACAATCACAACAGCGTACGAATTGGAAGTGAGAGCGTTTATAAATTGCCAGGACCAAGCCGCAACAGAAGGAGTACCTCTTGGTTGACCCCAAATACTGAGTAGGGTATAAGGCCATCGCACAAAAGTTCTACGACCGTATCGTGTGAATGATAGGTAAGTAGCATAGCTTTTTTCGTGATTGCACATTGCCATGGCCTGCTCGGTATTTCTTCCCTTTGCTTGAGGTAAATATACATCCACTGCGAGCTCGACATCATCTCTCATTTTTACATAAGTGGACAAGCAGGCAGGGGGGAATACGGGGCTGTTTACAGTATCGGCATAAACATGACCGCGTGATTCCATAGCTTTAAAGTCAATCCAATGCAAATCGTTTCCATCGCATTCTGGTATGTCACCGGTAAAAAAAGCCAGCATTTTCAAACATAGTAGCATAGCTACAAGTGCTGTGCCTAAATCTTTATAGTGGGCATATTTTATTATATATACCATTTTCTGTAGCAACAATGCCACATCAAGAGTAAATCCAATGATAAAGAAAAAAAAAAACAGGGCAGAATCTCGGTACGAGATGAAATTTCTTTGGTATATACTCTCTATAATGTAAATATCTGGAAAACCAAGCATTTTGCTTTCTAGCCCAGCAAAGAAGAACGCAGAAATATGTATGGCTAATGTGGCCCCGCAAAAAAATCCAAATAAGCGCGGAAAAAAATATGTTTTTCCTTCGCATTTCCATTGCGTATATGGGATAAAGCTCTTGCACTTCTTTCCGAGGCTTGCAAGAACTGCGATTAAAAAGGCGTTCACTCCTTTTGTGCGATACACTTTGATTATGCCTGTATCTTCAACTGGCACAGTTGTGTCTGAGCTCTCTTTGGTACTGCTAGCACTCGTGCAAACTGAATTGCTGCCTGCCAACTGCTTTGGCTGAGTCTTTTTCTCAGCCAAAAATATTAGGCATAAAGCTATACAAGCCAAATGAACTATGCTCCACACGTTTCCGTACCAAATATAGGTTACAAGCTCCAAGCTAAGCAGGTTGAGATAGTGAAATCTATTTCTAGATTCTACGAAAGAATTGTGACCACAATGAAGACCTGGTCTAGACGTATTCAAGCTGCTGAAAGAAGTGTTTTGGTCTCCATGTAGTGACTGCAACCTGTGGTAGAAACCTGGATAAAACAATAAGACTATGGTGTGAAATGCCATAAATAGAAACGTCAGAATCCCGAAGAGTTCTAAATCACGTTTAGCATTCGTAGCGCTTGGAAGTATATAATCACCGAAGTACGGCAGTGATTTCCACAGTTTTTTTCCCATGGCACGTCGCCGAATGTGGAAAGCCATTTCGGATTTGGGACTTCTTTCAACTGGTATTTGAAACATCTTCTTCCAACTTTAAAGATTCAAAAAAATCTGATATAGTCATCTGGGCCCTGAGAAATTAAAGCAGTCATGGTTTATGTACATGGCTTTACTTTGAAAGTTGCGCTTTTACATTTCGATAGTGGTGCCCCGCTGCTAATATCAATAACTATCTTTATTATATATAGACTTATGAAAAGATTTCCTTATTTATTTGAGCGGCACCTAGTACTCTCAAGTGCCGCGTGATACGCTACCCATGCTTTTTTGCTCCGAAAATTTATCAGCTGAAAATTAGTTTTAACATCAGAGAAGGAACAGAAATGTAGCGGGGGAGATTTTATTTAAGCTTACCTGTTACATTTTGAATATAATTGAATAAGTGGTAGTAAATGCTTTCGTTAAGCTAAAACCTAATTGCATTCCGCGAGACCGGTGATATATGAAAGAATGTGCAATTGCAGTGATGCAACCAATGCATATGCACAAAAAAATATCGATAGTACAACTTTGCTATGCAAGAAAACCAGAAAATAAATGAATTTACCGAAATAATTTTATTTAAAGCGGGGCCTTAGTTTCTAATTGGATGCATGCATACAAAATGAGCTGCAACATATCTCAGGATAATACCCTGCCGATGCCTACAAACTTTAGTGTAATGAAACTCTGCCATGTATCACGTCGAATGCACTGAGAGCTTAGTACTAACCTGCTGTTAAAGCTACAATATACGAAGCTACGCCTAGAAAAATTGACTCAAAACACACTCCTTACCAAGCGGTAGAACTCATTCGGTATAGCAAGCTAGATACGCGAATGCCAAGAAGCTTTCTATCAAGCCAACACATAACCTAAAAGCAAGGTGCGCAATGGACTAAAATAGAGTGTTCTAGCATGTGAGAACCTACTTTAAAAATTAGAACTCTCTACCCTTTAAAGTGGTGAAAAACTGCAAAAGGTATCTTAAAAAAATTAGGTGTTCTGCATTTCTTTGACCAGAACATCCCCTAAGTAGGTTAATCGATATCGATCAGGTTAATTTTAAAATGCATTAAATAATCTTTATTCTTAGCTTGATGGCATATAAAATTATTGGTGTTTTCCGGCTCATGAGATATTGCATGTATAGCGCAAATTCTAAAATTGAGGGGCTGCGTATAGTTTTAAGTTCACTGATGATACCACTTGAAGCTAAGCATGCAGGGACTAATCCTGAAATCCTTACAGCATACTTTACAAGCGCATGCAAAGGGTATTCAGAAGGTTAGTTGTGACAATAAACGCAAAACTCCGATAGGTAAATAATTGATAGTTAACAAGTTTTAGAATAGTGTACACAATACGCACACCAAGACTTGTATACTAGAAACTGAGCACAATTCAGTCGCCATACGAGTGTAAGTTCCTACTTCCAATCAGCAATGCACTAGATTACTATTCGGAAGTTGTGCATGATACCGCTCGGTTTTGCTCATTATAATATTGCTTCAAAGCTTAAATCTTTTGTGGGAAGCAACACGTCAGCCTGCTATTTCCATTATAGGCAAGCTAGTCAGGAAATATTTCAAGAGGGCTCCAGCTTTAAAAAGGAGAAGTAGCAGGACGTGCATCCTGTGAGCTGTCTATATATTGTAAAATAGTTCATATTGTACAGATAGCACGGCAAATCCAGCTTAAGTGAAAATGGGGTGCTACACTTCCCACCTTTGTCTTGCACTATCTAACATATGCCGGTACACCCTTTGGAGGATTACGATCCGTTCAGTATAACGCACATAATAGCGGCTAACACAACATAAAATCATCACTAGTGCTTTAGTAGATTCAAAGTAATGCCAATTCCCGCTGGGCACCTAACCTATTGTCTTTCCAGCTGAGATTTAGGTATGAAAATGTTTCGCCGCCATGATGAGCAGGAACACTACGCATGCCGCTTATCCATAATAATGGCTGCGACAATTTCACAACCCGACAGGAACACTTGAGCAGATGCACGCATGTAACTCCAGGCGGAAGCCGTTGGCTTTTAGCACAGTAAGACCGAATAAAAGCGTTTGCACCAGAAGCGGGGCTAAATTTATACAAGGTGAATATTCATTAACCCCCGACAGTTTGCCACTACGAATTTAAAGACGTGATTCTTTTCATTCTTCGCGCTATTCTCCCATGAAACTCGGCAAACAGTCTCTTGAATCTTATATTAATACTCGCCCACCATTTGTATATTAGTAGATTGCACTTATAAGCTACTTGTTCACTTCTGAGCTTACCAAATGTGAAGCGTGTAGACTTATATCCGATAAGCCACACTTGCTGCCGCTACGCTCAGGGTAGCAAGATGCCACGGCGCCACGCTTTAATACCATATGGACTACAAACTTTAAAACTAACTGCTTTTTGCGCGAGGCCTGCGACAAAAAGATGGGGCCCATCCCACGGTACTTGAATATGCTGAGCAGCACATGGGGTATACCACAACATGCAGCGTGCTTGTGCAATAAACCAATAGGTGCCGGGCCCTGTTCAACCATAGTTACTGGAGCGATTAACACAAACGAAGCGATGCGTAGGCTCATCAAATGGGCTATAACAGGTATTTCCATATAAAGCAGAGTAGGACTAGAATTCCCTGTATTGGAGAAAACTACAGCCACAGTATGCGCGGGAGCAATCCAAGAACAAGCAATAAAATAGATTGCAGGGGCATCAAATAAGGTGTTGCGGCGTGTTATCATAGGGCAGCCAAGAAATAACGAGCGGCGTGGCAGCCACCGCGCACAGCAAGTCTATCCTTTTCTCAGCTAGAAAGACTACAGCGCAAGGCAAGAGAGTCATCCCATGAAATGTGAAGCTAAGAGTGGGCGCTTAACGAATTAACGATATCATCACATGAGGTAAATTAAGCCTTGTTTCGGCATATATAATTTTTTTTACTGTACAGCAAGGGTCATGCCAACAGGCCGAAACGGTACCGGCGACACTTCTTGTAACACAGCCGCTTATTAGAGGGCTTGCTAAAAATGACGTAGAGTTCCTGGGATTTAGAGCACTTCGCGTGGGAAACAGCTAAAATTACAATTTCAGAACAAAAGTACAAGTCGTATACCGAGCTATCATTTAGTTTAGCAACTTCGGGAAAAACCATTTTACTAGTTTCAGTTCACATGATGCCAGAGTCCGCGTACAACGGCTGGAAATTGAGCAATTTTACCAGCAAACTTTCAAGCCAAACTGCATCAACTTGTAATCGTATACAAAGTCCACTTCTAGCAATGGCACACTAGATGCTAATATTTCACCATTATAATGCCTACAACGCAATACCAATGCAAATGGTAACATAAAAGGAGTGGCAATAACATTGGGAATATGCCAATCTATTGCATGGTTTCGCTATATCGTTCTGCTATCTAGAAAGTAATGACTACAGGGTAAAGCATTACCTCGAAAGTAATCCGTCATATAGAAAAGTATATAAAATAATTCAGTATAAGAATGGAAAATTTTAACGCACAAAAAAGCCAACTCAGAACAAATTTCCTTCCTTCTGAAGTTGCTTAATATAAAATTCTTTACCTCACAGCGAAAATTCCAGCCAAATCTCTAACGGTGTTATAATCTCAGCAGACCTAAACAGGCCCGCTTCGCACTCAGGAAAAAATCTACCACAAAAAATCTTCAATATCAAAATGCATGGCTATAAAAAGATACACCTTTTCAAGCTCGAAGAAGGTAAAGCAAATATCTTCAAGGCATAATCTATAAAAGCGCAAAAACGATTTTTTTTTGCAAGAACAAAGCACAGAATTGAAGCGCAATAAGCGAAAGAAAAACGGTACAAAACAAAAGGTATTGAAATTCACTAGAATTTCAGCTCAATGCCCCTTTTCCAAGGATAAATAAAAAGACTACTAATCAGAGCAAATTTCAAAATGAGCGAAAAGTATGTATAAACCACCGATTGAAATAAAATGCACCAAGAAATTTCGTCCAACCACTAGTAAGTGGAGCAATAAATTATGCTTGTATAAAACCCTCTGCATCACTTAAAAATCTAAGATAAAAAAATAGATCTACCCCCTTTCTCAGCAATAACACAAAGCAGGGGCAGAAATATCATCAATTCAAAAACTAAAATTTGAGGTAGCTGCATGAAAATTCTTTCAAAAGAAGTAAAAACGAAATTTAAAAAAACAAGCAACTCGACTATTGCAATCATAGTTGAATAAAAACATATTTAATAAAAACAAGCAGTAAAATCCAAAATTTCACGAATAGCATTTTCTCTACTAATGAAGTGTAATTTGTAACAAGATACCCACGTATCAGGCTATTTGCGACAAGAAATTAAGTAGTACAACAGCAAAAAATTGCAAATATTACTTCACATTCTATCATTCTACTAAGCCTTCATCCAGGAAGCAAATCTGTAGAATGCAGACCACAATGTCACCAAAAGTTAAAAATACAAAATTGAATTAAGCTCACAAAATATCAGGCTAGGTGCACTTCTAGATTAGCACTTTATAATTGTAAATATTGAAAAATAGTACCACAAGTCCACAGCAGAGCATACCGAACTACAACTTAATTTCTGAGAGGCCCCACACAGGAACTAGGCGATAGAAATAAGTTTTGTACAACCACCAAAGTTCAGGTTAGTAAACGAAGTTTTGAAATTGTATCTCCCCATCTCTCAATCTGGGATAAGCAGTGCAAGATAAATATCCAATCACGAAGTTGCTCCCAAACGAAAATATCCCCATGATAGCTGAAAAAAAAAATGTTTAAGTTCCTGGCATGAGGTGCAGTACATACATGGGAGATTGGATAAGAAGCGGTGGCAACTATCAAACCAGCAGACCGCTTACCAAAAATGCATGGTCGCTCGAATTCGCGTAAACGATAAAGATAAGGGAAAGAAAATGAAGACAAAAATAATACTCGAATTTTCATGATAGCCCATTGTTTTGCTCTCTTAACCATAAACGTCTTGTCTGAATTAAAAAGCTCACGCTATGATTTTTTTTACATTTAAACGAATATACCTCGTGAAAAAACGATGTTTTAGCTACGATAAATATTCAAACAAAAAAAGAAGCTAGTAGTTTATACCGGCCTCAAAGCATATACGTGCTCTCTGATTTTTTGCAGATATCACAATTACCACGAAGTCCATTATTAAGTAAATGATCAATCAATAGTTTAATATTACAGATCAATTACAGCGAAACTGCTCTTTATCACGACTGATATTTTGTACGCCAAACATGATATTAACTTAGCAAGACGATGGAAAAAGTTTTAAATAAGTGCAACGAAAAATTAAAATATAGAAAAGCAAGGGTATGCAGTGCAAAATGTACAAAGAATATATCGGTACCATCTGTACTTACCTAACCGGCGCGTTGCTACTCGAAAGCAACGGACTTTTTGCAGCAAGATTGTCAGGATGATAACCAAAAAACAAAATCATCGGATAGTTATTAATCTTTAAATTAGTGCACAACTGCGAATTTTCCTCCCCTTTTTGGCAATCAAATCTGAAAATATTAGCTCCAGTAAAGGAAAACTTCGAGAAGTGTTTCTGGACCTCGTTAAAAACCGCAAAAACATGCCTGAAATCATACAATAATTCCCATAAATTCGAAAAAATTCACATAAGAAAAATTCATATACATGAAACAACACCATGTAATGACGTCCATCATTAAAATATGAGCAAGTACTAAAGAAGGCAGAAAGCCTTGAAAAAAGCACAAGGCTACCCTTCAAAATTTATTTATTAGTATGCACAATTCGCATGTGCTTGTCCAGGGTTCACACACTATCAATGCCCTTATGCAAAGAAAGGCTCATATAAACCTTTTCCACCTAACATAAAGTGAAAATAGAAATTGCGGACACACAGATGGAAAGGAAGAAAACAGCATATAAACGTATGCCCTTATCTTCCCATGAGTCTGCTTCTCATGAGAACATTGAGAAAAAAACAAGTAAACCAACAAATCGCAACTTGATGAACCCACACAAAAACTATTGAGCTGTAAAAATTCTGATAACACAATCAAGACTTTGTGTGAATTACTCATTTCGCATTGAACCTTACTACACTGGAAACATCAACGAAATCGCTGCATACTTTTCAAAAACCATAACATAGGAAGAAAATTAGCCTTAAAAAAAATACTGATGCAAGATAAACTTTTTTAAGCCTGAAGCAAATACTTAGCTCAAAGCAATAAGAAAGTCAGGAGGTCCATTTACAAAAACTTAATTTATTTTCAAAAAATAGATTGAGAACAAATTCAGCAGCTTAGTTTTTTTTTAGAAAAAAATCAAATTGATAGCCCTCTTTGGATGGATAAGCGAATTACATGTTCAAGAAAAGAATAACCTGTATATTGGACCCCAAGGGGCATAAAAAACCACTACTATGTCCTTTTCCCAATGTTCCATATGCTTTTGCAGCTCATCTGCTGAAATGCTAGCAATGCATTCGTATTCAAAGTTCCATTTTTGTGGTGGAGCTAAAAGTCGGAAGAACAAAAATTTAAAACGCTGAAAGCTTATTGCATTATGCGCGACTTCAATCCCGCCCTAGAACTATACTTAACAGCCATTCCATGACATAACTTACCACTTGGCGTGAGCAGCTCGCTAATAATTCTAAACTGTGTAACAGTTATACTTGACATGGGCTAACGTATCACAAATATATACAAAATTCTCAATCGTTAAAGCGTGCAGATGTGGATCATAGGCATATTTCTTAAGTCCATGGCTCGCACTAAAAATGCTTTTTACAACTAGCTATCAATGCATAAAAGATAATCGCTTTCAAAATTATAAGGACGAAAGTAGGAATAGGTGAAAAATTCATTTTTACAGTTGGTCACGTATTCTTTATACCATAAAAGATCTTGAAAAAGCGCAAATTTTTACAAAAAATTCAGTCCTGTCTTCAGGATATAGCCCAATAAATTTCAGCTATTAACTTGGTGAAAACATTCATGAAAAAGTAAAAAAGGGGCATCAACGCAGGATAGCAACAAAAAGAATTCCACCACTACGTGCAGTTAAATCACCAAATTTTCTGAGTCTTAACATGAAAACCAGTTTCTCAGTAACGCATAGACATCTTGGAAAAAAAAGCTAAAAATCGCATGAAAGTGGGTTTGGAAAATAGCATAGCATTCTACCACCCTCAAAACAGGCACACAGGTAGCCATGATATTCCGCTTGTGGAAGCTTACCACATAACAAAACTGTGTACTATAATTGAACTTTCAAACTTTCATTCAATAATTTCAAGCAGAATCGAGAGCAAATATTCCAACAAGCTCATTTTCAGAACTTAAAAAGGGGCTAAAGTCCAAATATGCTTCCAATTTGGTAGCAAATGATATAGCAATTGTATTAACATTGCATGTATTATTTTAGACTTCCTGCTTGAGAAATACAACCTTAATTATTCTTAATTATGACAAAAACATATTAATTTTATTATGTTCTGCACATGTAGAATATATTTTTCATTACTCTTCATTTTAATTCCCATCACATAGGCCTTTAAATTTTCCAGGCAACATTTACGGCTCAATTTATTCTCATCATAGACTAAAAATTAAGAATGTTTATCGCCTAGGAAGAAAAGAGAAAGTATTTATATTAAGTTATTCTAGCCTACACATCAATTTAAAGAATTCTTTGGATGTAGTTCTTATCGAAAGCCTGAAAGAGATCTTTCGAAACAAACTCAAAGTTCTCCTCAGCACTACAGAATGATTTAAAAACAATCAATAAAAAAAATTCCAGTAAATCGCTAAAGTTACGTTCCTGCTAGCCACTTACAAGCGGCAGCCGATACCGTCATGTGTATATTTGGGGTCCTCACAGAAAAAGCGTCTCCAAGATCATCCACCCGAAAACGTGGATAAGAAGGCAATAACCCGCATATGATAGGGGTAAACAAGGTAATCGCAAGCACCTTAAACAAGAAAAATGCAGCCATCAGGCATTCATGGGAGAATATTCCAATTTTGAGTTTTTACAGTTTAATTTCAGGAGTTTAGAATCAAACAAACAACATGCCCAGGACAGGTTCCCGTAGGGTAGGTCTGACACGGCAATGCCTTTGAAGAATTGCTTCTTCCGTATTCAACTAGCTATCGTATTAGCCTGTGATGCGGACTCATGCATTTGCGGAAATGACTTTCCATTGTACACAAACAGCTCAGCAGCAACACACAGAATGAAGGCACAATAAGGTATGAATGTAATATAAAAAAAGACCAAATCTGACCCTTTAGCAAGATATCAGTGTTGGAAGACCAACTTTCAAGCCTCGGGGTAATTCACTTAACGGGGTTCTTCACAATTCCATAGGCAGACAAAGTCATGGAAAAAACCAAAAAATAAGGTGGGCTATCACACGAAACATAGTCTTTTGATCAGTAATAATCTTCCTAAACACAAAAAAAAGGCATAAAAGGAGTCAGCGAACAATGCGGAGAAAAGAGAAACGAGGAATCGGTTTCGGGCAGAGTGACATCAAATTGGATGAGGAACAAACGCAACGCATGATACTCATGGTTCCTAATCTTGAAAAACGTTCTACTACGGTATGAATATGGAAATCTTCACCAAGGAGATACCGGTAACATGTATAGTAAGCCACAACTTGGCGAGGTAAATCTCTTTCTATAACATGCTGTGCTTTTACAAACTGTTCAAACGTCACACAAAATCTGGCATGTCCAATGCAGAAGGAACGACGGGCCGCAGGTAACCCGGGTAGTATCGAAATTCGAATGGCGCAATATAGGTTTTTCTGGTATAATCGAGGAACAAAAAACCTGCCGAACGAGTTCGAAGCCTAACGCTTATGCGCCCTCATTTCGAAACATTGAAAAGAACATCTGTGAGATAGTAGCCAGAGAATTATTATTCTAGAGTAAACTTATCATCATTAGCTTCGATAATGGGGAGCAACCCTTTACCCTCGTAACAAATTGCATTTTTTACAAAAACAAATATTACTCTGGAGGAAAACTTACACTAGTACTTACGGTTTCAACATTGCTAGTTGCGCGAACAGGGCTACAGAGGCGAATACTACTGTGCAAAGTCGCGACTCAGTAAACACAAAATTTACAGGGTAATTTGTGAATGACTACTATTAGATTAACTAGCCGCGTGTCATCGATACATCTAATAAGATTAAAAAAGTATGCTGCGCCAGCGTTGCGCTCTCATGTCATACGAAGGAAATCATCCGGCGGGAGAACACATTCTAAAGTGCAAAGCACTGTCATGCGAAGGCTTTGAATTCCTGAGGGGATCACGTCATACAAATTGCACAGTTTAACAGGAAAGTATGTCAAACTTCCGTTGGAATGGTAACTCAGTGTTTATATATAGTATCATTTTTTTTTATGTCCCTACCATAATGTTTCGAAATCATGCAGTTACGGCTTTTAAATATCGGCAGCAATTCAAAACCAAGCGTATAAAAGGCAGTATAGCCAGTTAAGTTTTACGTACACCGTTGGAACTATGGAGATATATGTTACCTGTAATGCCTGTATGCTTGCTTTGGCAGCGAGAACTAAGTGCCTGCATTCCTATCACAATGAACGTAAAACGGCACCTGCAGAGGCACTCATTGACAATTTTATTTGGAATATATTTCATGTCGGCCCCTTCCGGTAAAGCGATAATGATGCTGTTGCGTTTTTATCGTGTTTACCATCGCTTCACACTATACGCCATTGGCATGTAGCAGCCTGTCATAACCTATGAGCAGAGCTAACACGCCTCCGGTACGCCTTGCAACAGCGAATAAATTGTTTTGGCTCCGCTCTGTAGAACAGTGAATCTTGGAGAGAGCCTTCAGGGGGTTCGAAGATGAGCTTTTCAAGCATTTTATCGTCCTATTCAGAAAACTTATAGCATGGCAAGGCAAATCTCAGCTTTAAATCGATAGCCCATGTTAATTTGCGAGCCACCCCTTCGAAGATCATACCAGTTGCATCTTCATAGATATTCGTTCCCGAAAAGTAAGTTAATATTTTTATCTCCAAGTATTGACGACTTTCATAACTAAGTGCTTCTATGGATGAGTAGTATATAATTTTCCAAATCAGTAGCAGGCATGTAACACGTTTCATTTAATATAGCTACAAAGGTAAAATTTGCGCTCTCCTCATATATATTCAGTCAATACGCACGGGTATTCCGGCTGAGCGGTTATACATCTCCATTGTAGAGCAGGCAAGGGCTAAATTAGTCGGCACATTTGTTTACCCCATGAGGAGTTTATTCAGGCTGGCCTGCTGTCATCGAACCGATAACCCCTTAAATAAGCTTGCAAGGCTTCAAGAGAGACTTTCAACTGCAGTCACGTTAGCTCCGCTGCAACGATCGATCCCTTTCTCAAATGCCTCGCCCCAATAAATTTATGGGATGCTTCTATACCCTATGGCTACGATTGAATCGTTCCTTTGTGTATCAAAATGAGAATTCGTTACTGTCTTCATTGCATAATCCTATAAATCAAGAATTTTGAAGTTTCCCATAGAGTTACCACGATATCAGAGGTTGCCGCAGCTATGGTGTACCTTCTAAGAGTAGGGGCGTAAGCGAGGCTTAGTAACTCATTTTTTGAAGTCAATACTACGGCTGCATCATAGGGTGCTAAGCAGAACACTGGTGTGAGTAGACTTTTCAGATCAAATGCTAAGAGCCCTTTTTGCCTGCTCTGGTCTTGTATGTCGATCCCTACAAGGTACCGCTGTATAGTTCACTTGGGAACTATGAAGATTCTCTCCGAGGTTTGTCCCCAAAAAACGGAACTCGAGGAACAACTATCTGCTACTCAACTAGAGCTTCGTTCTTGTGATACTAGAAAAAGGTAAAAGTGAATTGAGCTCAATTACAAGAACCTTTTACTACTAGGTTTTGTTGATATTCGCTCTACGAGAGCTTTGAGTCTTCACTATCTTTAAGTTTAAATCCATTGCAGTTGCCAGTCACCTAGGCTCACTCGATATAACTTCAAAAAAAATATTAAGTGGGAGCACCTTCAATTTTATCCAGTAACTCCAGTTCTACGAGAGTCATGATAAGGATTGTAAGACACGTAGCGCATTATCAATAAGGCTAGCATGTTGGTGCACCTGGTGCATTGATGATGGCATAACTATGGCAGTCCCCAAAAAAGGTCCTAAATATCGAAACGCCTCGTCTCTAATCGTATACTTTGGCGCTGCGATTGAAGAATGACTTCTTTTACAGTGGAATAATCTCACAGGTTTATCTACTTCTAAAATTTCATCAGATTACCACATTTTCCAACGCACACATGCAATTCTAATAGTGGACAGGAGTCTCGATACACCGGCATTGCTATATCCGTATAGATGTACAAAAAGTTATTAACTAGACAAAACTCTGATAAATTCAAGATTTAGCGAAAGTCACTATTGTAAAAAGACTCTTGCATTCAGCATCCAGTGCTAAGCTCCTTTCAGAACCAAGAATCATATTATGCAGGATTTATTTTCCATTAATTGCATAATTGTATGGGATAGCTGCCCGTAGACAAATGTGCAAGAATCCTCTAAAAGCTTCCCTTGGATCATCTACCTGCTGCACCGTTTGCATTGACAAAAAAGCTTCAAAAGATATAAATAAATCAACAGCCTTCGGCAAGCACCCTATCCCCAGTAGCAATATTTTGAATATAAGTACCGTTAAGGAATCATGAATAGAATTCATATACCACCACAGATGATAAATTATACGTTATCATTCCTTGCTGCAATCGATTTTCACGGGGTCTGTGATAATATTATTTCCCAGCTGCCTATGGGAAGTAAGCTCTACAAAAGACGATTATCAAAAAATGAGTGGCTAGCATTGTCCAGACTCTCATAAAAAAATTATATTGACTTGCTATTCAGTTTAAAGAAGAAGGTCCCTCCTCCAAAAAAATTTACACATTCAATGCAATAGCTAAAACCCGGAACAACAGCTTTATAAAAAACTCATCGTAACTGATCGTAGAAAAATTTTGAAGGAAAGAGAAATGTAGTTAAACCCATAAGGGTCGACAATATTACGCAGAATAATTATAGCGTCACGATACGGTGCAGCAAACGAGAGGATAGTTAATAACCCTTTTTCGCTACCACTGGTAGCTGTTTCTAACGGAGGACCAATAGCTGGTAGAATCCTGGCATGAAAAGAATAGCCACTTGACTGCAATCATTACAGCAGGCATTCGTTTTCATTAACTGCAATAAAATTGGTGCAAATTCATACTTTCGTATTAGGGTCAACTTACAACTTCACATCATCCTAGAACAATTCATAGACCTTTCTTCTTCCCAAATATATTTAGTGGAAAATTTTACAAGGTTATCTCCGCTGGGATAATTATATTGCCTGGATATGACCATGGGGGAGGCAATAGCAAAAAAATAAAAGAACAAAGGAGACCACCGGAAATGCAAGACAAATTTTTTAACAAGCGTGTAACGCTAGCCAAGAGTGGGTTGCAAATTCAGCTATACAGCCAAATGTCCAAATTTTTAGCAGTGAGTGAGTAAGATTTTGATGATTATATTGACTAACTATCCATAGTTATTGCTTCAAAATGATGCTTTTGATCATATAGACTGCATAAAAGTAACTATAAAAGCATTAAATTACGAATAACGAGAGTATCCTGTCTTTTAGACTTAATGAATGCTTATCAAAAACAATGTCTTTTAGCCAAATAAATAGATGATCTTTTATTATATGCAGACCTGCCTTTATCGCGTCAATATGAATAAAAGCCTCTTCCAGATTTTCTGCCAAGCCAACCTGCATCCACGTACTTCACTAGCAGTGGCGCCGGTCTGTACTTAGTGTCTCCCAAATCCCGGTGAAGGAGCTGCATTATACCCAGTAAAGTGTCTAATCCAATAAAATCTGCAAGTGTGAGGGGGCCCATTGGGATGTTCGTCCCAATTTTCATAATCTGATCTATATCTTCCCTCGAAGCTAGGCCTTCCCCCAAGCAAATGATAGCCTCATTCAAATAGGGTGCAAGAACACGATTTGATACGAAGCCCGGTGAATCCACCACTTGCGAGATGGCCTTTCCCATCCAATTTGCAAGATGTCGAGTTCTCCCCAATGTACTCTCAGAGGTTCTCAAGCCTGAAACAATCTCTACCACATGCATGCGTGGTACTGGATGAAAGAAATGCATTCCGACCACCATATCAGGTCTATTCGTGGCAGCAGCAAGTTTCGTTATAGAGCAAGATGAGGTGTTTGAGGCAAGTATGCAGTTTTTGGGGGTTACTTCATCTAGGTGGCTAAATAACTGCCTTTTCAATAGCATGTCCTCAGCAATGGCTTCTATACAGAAATCAGCCTCTTCGACATTCGATCCATCGTCAGTAAGGCTCTCAGGTGCAGGCGTAGTAGGTGAAGTTGAGAAAGCAACGGCATCAGATGATGTTTCATCTATTATACCTTGCTGCCCATGAGAATTAGCTGAATTTAAGTTAAGGCGCCCATATTTAATGATTTCCACTGCATGAAGGTACTGATTCCTCGACAAATGCTGTTTCTCCACCTGCTTATCAAAATACTCCGTAATGAAGGACTTTGCCGATTTGAGCTGCGTCTCACGTATGTCTGACAGCGTCACCCTTTCGAACAATGGGTCACTCTGTGGCCTTGATACCGCAGAAAGCGCTAACGATATTGCAATCCCCCTTCCCATCTGTCCTGACCCTACGATGGACACCTTAGTTGGGAGAAGTAGGGAACAAGGACCACCTTCTGACAGATGCGTCATGCTTAAGCGAAGGATGCGTGACGGCCACATTTTTTACTGAGAAGGGTACACCTATCGGCAGCAGCAATTCAATAAACGCACTGCATAGAATTAATGAAGCTACGAAGTAGAATTAACAACACGGCTATTGACGTCAATTTATCAAATGAGGGTGTTACATTCAATATGTTCTTCAATGATGGACAGATATTGTCAGCAGGATACTGAATAAAATTAATAGTACCTATTTTTTTCACTCACATTCTTTCCACTGTGGTCGTAGGCATATCATTTTGAACTAGAAAGTGCAAACTGTGGCGATTTATCACAAAAACTTAAGCTTAAAAATATACAGCATTGGATCCTTTTGGGGATCACACATGGGCAAATCATTCGAAACGAAATTAGCGGCAGAATATTGGATAAAGCAACAACAAAAATGAGTAAGCAGTAAATTGTTCTAAGCTTTTTGAGAGTTCCAAAGTATATATGCAGCTACTTGATTATTCAAGAGTTACATAAGCCCTGTAAACTACCGAAATTGCGCCTCAGAAATTACCTAGTGTGCTAGCGTTGATAAAAACAAGTATCACTATCAATCAATGAACTTGAAGGGAACACATGTCTAATCAGAACCTAAAATTTGTTTCGGCAAACAATCCACATAAGTTGGCGTTTAAAAAATCATGCCAAGAGTGCCGAAACTGCAGTATCTTCCGCATTTGCGGGACCATAGTAGACGAGCATGTCGTATGCGGGGAAAATAGGAGCAGGAAATTTGGCTGGTGAGCAGCAATTGCCCGAGCTGGCAACATACCTGTTTCTTTGTATTCTCCTAGCAATTCAGTTTCAAAAAGTCTTTCTAGCAAAGCTTAGAGTTCAAAGCTATTAAAAGTCAGCCTGCCGGCGACATACCTAATTCTTTGTATCCTCCCGTCAACTAACTTTCAAAAATCTTTGAAGCACAGCTTAGAGTTCGAAGCTATTAAAAGTCAGCCTGCCAATACCCTCGCAGCTTCCAATCAACTATGCTTTCGCATGGCAATGTGGCATAACATCGTCTGTCAACAAGGAAGCCAGCATCGTACCTACGTGTGTCGACGCGCGTTGGATGGGTTCGTGTATAGAGTGCAGACTTTTAGGCCTCCAAACGATAGCTGCACCTTAAGCTGCACCATACAGCAACACCGCATGAAGGAGATAAAAAGAGGCAATGTCCCGTTGCGGCATGAAATGCAATCTTCGTGACATGCAGAGAAGCAAGCTTTAACGGGTGACTACATAAAGACTGTGACGGAAAATTTCCGCATCTGCATCAAGTTTTGCACCGTAAATCGCTCAAGCGAGAAATAGCTGCAGCTGTGCACGTTTATAGCTTTTGAGGCATGTGCTGCATCGTGCCAATGGAGCACATCATGACAGTTCATGTTTTGAGTCGAACTTAGCGAACGGTACAAGCCTGCGGCTGTTTTTTCCAAGATCGAGAGGTGGTATAACCTACAAACAAATCTACAGATACATCATTTTTATCGGGTTGCTGCCTGTACCAGCGAGGCTGTTAGTAGCTTGCCGTATGGCGATAGTATCATGCGCATCTTTTAGGGAAGAGGTGGCCTTCTTACTGTAATATTTCCTTCTTCATAGACACTTTGAGTACTCACTGTCTTAGGTAGAGTAGTAGGAACTTCTTAGCGATGCTTTTACTTTCGTACTTGCCTAAAATTCGAAAGAATAATCTGTAAAAACTCTAGGCTGGGTGTATTTCTGGTGTAAAGCTAATTGCCTTATTACCTCTGTTGGGGGAGTTGAAAGTCAATTTGCAATCTTTGTGAGGTAATTAGCTGATGATTTATGTATTGGTGGAGAGCTAATTGCATTTTTACCTCTCTTGGGGGGGTTGAAAGTCAATTTCCAATCTGCGTGTGGTAGTTGGCTGGTGATTTCTCCATTGATGTGACCATAAACAGGCTACAGCCGGACAGATGCTATGGGCTACAATTTTTTTGCCAACTTCTTCATCTTTTCCACTTCGTTACATTGCTTTAAAGCGGCCCCTGGATACGCAGTCGAAAAATACTTTGGCAATTTATTTTCCGCTGAATCCTGAGAAGGTGATGAAGCTACCCCTCCCCTTTAGTTTTTTCCATGGAGGACGAGAGTCAAATTTATTACTTCACAGATTTCTTTATGTGGGTAGTTACGGCTTTTCCACTTTATCTTACCGCTGCATTAGCAGTGGAAGAAACTTTGTTAATCGGTCGAATCTGAGGGTAGGAAGATACCAGCATACTAATTTTTTTCAGTTGCATTATTCCCACTTTTATCGCGTTGCGGCCCTTCCGTATAGTGGGTCAAGACTTTGTCCAGTGTTCGCGTTGCTTCACTTGCATTTCTCACCTTCACGTGCAGAGTCCCCCCAGTGTGCTAAATTGCACACTCGAGGTTACTCAGCCGATAGTCTACTGTATATTGATAGGATTTACACAGAAAAAAGATGGCGTCAACGAGCAGCAGTCAGAGCTCCCCGAGATTTGAATTTTGTCCACTCTGATTCAAAGTTTGTAGCAGCTTTTCCACCTGGAGAGGACTCTTCAGAGCCAGCGGGCGCTTTGCATAATCCAGTCCCTGGTGAAAATGATGCATTTCCTGAAGCGAAATCGGAAGCTTTCGGGGCTCTCTCCATCTTTTTCCCGCCTAAGCCTACCGACACGAGCCTAAAAAATGGCAGCCACACCCATACGTTAGGTCTTCAGAGGCTTCTGCGTCGAGTTGAGGGTCCCCACAAGCTTGGCCCGCTTTATAAAAAGCTTATAGTGCTTCATGATGATGCATTTGACAGTACTCAGCTAATAGGGAGTGAAGAGGAGAAGCCTGGCATTGCAAAAATCTCTAGCCCGTGCCATATTGAGATTACTGGTGACACTGTTCGCCTGGAGTTCCCCAATTCTTTACATCCGGTTTATCGCAAACTAGTGGACTCATATCTGGGAATGGAAGAAGAAAATGATCCTAATACTTTCATAAGCGATACAGATTCTCCTATAGCTTCAGAAGATAGCTTAAGCAGTGGATTTTCAGCTTCAATGAGGACAGCTCTATCACAGGATGGGGATGATTCTAAAAGGATAGCTGCAGTCGACCCAAAGTGTAGGAACTATTGCAATTTGTCTTGTTTAACATATGTTAAGAAAATTCATCACTTTTTTGAGCAGTAGTGTTTTCAAATAGAGCTAGCTCCTCCTCTAAGTTTTTATGCCTTGGTGCTACTAATTTACGGCCTTAATGCTGAATGAGTGCCAAGTTTTTTTTTGTTTCTTTGGCAGGTGCAGCAGACGCGAATGGATACGTGGAATTCAGTGAAGAAACGGATAAAAAATTATACACACCTTCTTTTTCTACACTTATAACTGAAGAAGAGAATCCGGAAAAGAGAATATTTGACTCCAATCCCCAAACCTCGAGATCCGCCTCTATCAGGAGTCAATTTATCGGTAGAATTCAGCAAGATGATAAAATCACCGGAGAGTTCAGCTTCCGCTCTAATGAAGATTGGAATGCACTGAATGCTGCTGATACACCCGGTAATACTAGCAATGAGCAGCATAAAGACAATTCAACTTTGAAGTCTTCATATTCAACAGGACAAACGGATTGGAGTAGAGAAGTAGAACCCCAGAAAAGTGGCTTTGGAGCAGTTGGTGAAACCCCAATAGTAGACGTTTTGAACAGAGACTTTTGTGGTGCTGGGGCTACGATTGTTTTTGATAAACGTAAGTTTATTGAAATGTTAAGATTTGCAGTCGCGTACAACACATCACAAATTGAGCAGCAAAGGAATAGTGGATATTTGGATGCTGGGACATCTTCAATTGAAGTTGACGTAGGTAAGTCAAATCTTGAAAATGATGGTATCTTGGATTTTTTTAGTCGAAAAGTCCAAATAAAAAGAGGAGAATTCAATAAAACTGATGGTATCTGAGGAATCGTCGTTTATCTGAGTTATTGCTAGTCTATCTCTTATTAGGTTTATTCCCACATTAGCCGCGCTGAATAGAATTCTAGCTGAGATAACTTTGCAGCTGTACACGCACAGCTAATACACACAGTGCATATAGGCGCTCACTGCTGGTACACACAGTGTGTGTAAATTTTTGTTTTCGCACACAGTCAACACACATCAAGGCTGCCGACGCACTAAAATAAAGCCATACACACACGTGCGTACTGGGGAAATTTTATTATTAATAACACAGCAGGTATATCTCGTGTATTCTCGTTATTTTTGCTGAAAATTGCTTCGTGAAATACACGATGTGATTAAATAGAGAATTTTAGAGCAAATTACCTAATGAAAAGGGAATTTTCTTCCAACAATTCATTCAGAACTTTTGTGTTTAGAGATCTCTACTTGTGACGTAATTGAAAGGCTTAAGACGGGGTTATAGAACTTAGGCTAACTGAGTCCTGCTAGAGAGAAAGCACGGAGCATAATCTCACACCATCCTGCATTTTTGCCTGAAGCATTTTATGCGCCGAAACACCCTTGTGTGTATGATATCCAAGTCTTTGAGCATTTCTGTTGCATAATTTTCTCCTTTACAATATTTTTAGAGGGAATGCCAAGTGATTTACCAGCGAAAAATTCAGCCTCCAATGGCAGTGCTAATGTCTAGAAAGCAAACGAAAGGCTGAGTAGTGACAGGAATGACGCCTTAGGGCTAAGCAAGTTAGGCAAATCGAGTGTTTGTCACCTGAAGGAGGAAATAAACGGATGCTTTCGACAGGAGCACCTCTCAAAACATTGGACTTTGTTTGTGCTTAGGAACCAGATTTTCACTTTGCTTGTGGGAAGCTTGCAATACTGTTTATGAAATATGGTGGGATTATTATCTTACCTTTGCTGCAGCTAGTTCAGATACCTTTTTATTAGCACTACATGGGCTATTGTAAAGGCGCCTGCTCGCTATAAGCCTTTAATTTTTTTGAAAAACAGTTAGGGTTTTGGCGTTTAGGGTTAATTTCAAGCGAAAATGAGCTTTTTCCCCAAATAAAAGAGGTGTATGTACACCCACTGGTTATTGGGTAGAAAGTGAAAAAGCGGAAAAGAAGATTTCATTTCTTTAAATCTGTGGTCTCCCCATAATTTCAGCAGGAAATTTGTGTTTAAATTAATAAGAAATCAAAGAATTCGATAGTTTATCTCTAGGCTTTCAAACGCCCTTGAGCAATTTTTTTTGAGCGGCTGATTTTCAGTTTTTCTGTACGTTTTTTGTTAGTAAAGGGATAAAAGATTGCTTCATCCTTGCACGGCTGCAGGAAGAAATGAATCTTTGGCTTAGAAGGAAGGTTATGCGAAACGCTGCATTATATCTCGCGAAATTCAAGCAGTTTCGCTAAGCGGTTATGCTATCTAATCTTGTGAGCTGTGAGCTAGTGACCACAAAAATTGTGGGTTCGCTCCGTTAAAATATGTTTAGTCGAGAAATTGAGCCTGCATCGAGGGAAACATGGAGAGAAAGCTTCACTAGACAAGGGAGTTATTATTGAAAATGTTTCTCAAATCGTTGATATATGTCATGTTAATCTACTTGATAGCAATAACCAAGAGAAAGCCTCAGATATACGCGAAAAACGCGTAGTTTCACTAGAATATGAACCCCCTATTGGCAATGTACTAGATACCGGTATGAAGAATTTCACTATGCGTTTTTCGGCGCATAGCCAGCCAGTATCCCTCCTATTACTACTAATACTTGTAGACTCCCAACTTGATGCTCGTTGCGAACGCCTTACATTACGCGAGTTTCGGTACATACAGACTAGCAAAAAAGCTGCTTAACCTACTAAAATTTGAGCCGTAGAATCCCAGCGTAAAGCCGACTAAAAATGGCCGTCTACAGGATCAGCTCTGTTATTTTTGTGGTTTTTCCGTCGGCCTCTTTCGAGAAAAAAATGTCTTCATCTTCATCCTCGGGAGTATTCTCCGTATTATCCCCTTCATGCTGCTTCTTGCCTTCGTTATCAATAACTGTCGCTACCTCGCCTCTTAACCAATCAGAAATCTTATTTAATGGCCTGACAAGCCCATCCATCGCACTCATGGCACTACCAACCTCATCAGAGGTATCAATCCCTTCTGGACTATACCTGCCTACTTTTTTGTCTTTTAACGGGCTATCCAGTAGCGAGGAATAGTTCGCTTCAATTTTTTCCCCCCCTCCAGGAGAGCCTTCATTCTCAAGAGTCTTCGTGTAAGGATCTGTGTGCGTTTGAGAAAATAGCTGTTTGTTCCATTTGAATAACACTACCACACAGGTTTTGTCGTCCATTGACTTACGGAGGTCTGCTTCTTCCACTATTGACTTTGCAGCCTGAAAATATTATGCATTATATCGAATGATTAGTGATTTTAAACCCTAAACACAATATATTTTTGCACTGGTGAAGAATAATTTAGTATGTAAAATGTATGATAGAGATAAACTTATGAGAAATCGCCAAAAAAAAAAAAAAAGAGAGAAGAATATCCGTATGTGATTCAGTGTGTTACTTTTTTGGTATTCCCACTAGATATTCGCCAAGATACAAGTTATTCATCTTAAGAAATCGCAGCAAAGAGCCGATTGAAGCATCAAAAATGACACGCAAAGAGCATGCATTAGAAGAATGAGCTACGGTGCTATAAGTAGTTTGTTTCAATCCACCAAAGCAGCATTTTGGTCGAGCGATAAAGAGAAAAAAAAGATGGAATTTCAATCAAAAATATCAGCTGTAAGGCTGTATGAGGATTTCAAAGCTGCACACACAAATTGCGATCGCAGTACGTGATTGCACATACAAGAAAAGCAGCCAAATTCATCACATTAGAAAGAGGAAAAAGCTGTAAAGAAGGACCACATTAGCGAGTCTTCGGGTGGGTTTATCAATACACTTCTTTGACTTCCACACACAGAAAAATTGCTCAAAAATGTGTCGCGTCTTTAGTCTCAAAGGAAGGAACTAGCTTCAGCTTTACCCGAGATTATAATGGAGCCCAAATAAGTGCAAAATAAAAGATGAACACACACAAAAAAAAACACAAAAAGAAACACAAAAAGAAACACAAAAAGAAACACAAAAAGAAACACACACAAACACACACACACACAAAAAGAAACACAAAAAGAAACACA